>OY856188.1:143713669-143822773 GCA_963693315.1 Diogma glabrata | reverse complement strand
AAAGTACTAATTTTCTTCTTATGTTATGAAATAAAAAGATTTAAAAATAATCGTGAAAAGAAAAATCAAAATTAGTACTTTTTCGTCAAAATTTCAGTCATTTGTTTATACGAGCTACAAAGAATTTTGATTCTTTTTTCAAAATATAATCAGAAATATACGTTTTACGAAAAAATGGCTTGGTCCATTTTTGTAGAGAAATAAATTTCCCTCAAAAACGAGTTGATTTTTTTGATTTTTTTTAAATAGCATATTTCATTTAGATATTTAGGATTTTAACAAAAAATAAACTTCGATGATTTTGCGGCACGTGTTTTTTTTATTTAAAAAAAAGTTATGCTCTCGTGGTTTTTATCACAAAAAAATTTTTTTTGGGGGCGTCTGAGAAAACTTAGTTTTTCGACCAGTCTAATATATATATGGTTAGCAAGTTAAGGAAAGAAAGTTTTGCCGTTTTGTTTTACATAGAATTATATGAAATTTCTCAACTATTGGTTTACCGATGTCTAACGGTTGTGTGACGGTTTTTTGACGATAACTTTAATAATACACGGTGTGCAATTCCTGCTGTCTTACTTCGTATAGGTTAAGCTAACTGTATAGCAATTTACAAATACAAATGTACAAATGTAATGTAATTTGCATATACAAATGTAATTTTTGTTAAATCAAAATTTGGATTAAGAATTTAAATGGAAGTAAACAAACGTTATCAATACTATTTTAAAAATATTGCTACAATTAATTGCATACTACTAAAAAACGATGAATTACAGATAACATAAGAGATAAAGTTTTGCCTGAACGTTTACTGTTAGGAGAATGATTTTAACCTGAGAAATCAATACACGAAACTTTCACGATTTTTATTTATTTGTAATATGCAAACATTTTAAAATATAGTGTACATACATGAAACGATAATCAAAATAATATAAAAATTACTACCACAAAAATAATTGTTTATACTTAAAGATAATTAATGGATAACTTTACCCAATTACGAGCAAGCAGGAGTATTAAGCGACACAAGACGTATAAGAAACCAAAAAAAAATCAATTCTTGGAAAAAAAAATAAAATGTTTCAAATAAATTTCACATGTTCTCTATAAATTTGACCATTTTTTTGAAAAACATTAATTTCAAATTTTATTTTAAAAATTTCGAAAATCTTTATCTCTTATAACCAGAATCAACTGTTAAGGAATAAGAGGAAACAAGACCTCCAACTTTCAATAAAATAAAGTGGAATGATAGGAGTGAGTACTAAAATGGTGTTGGATGAGCCACACATTGGTTCAAAATGATTAGATCCTACAATAATAGAAGTATACAGTCATTTTAAAATGAATTTTACAGTCACTCAATACTACAAAATAACGATATTCTTCTATTGTTCTATCTACATATTAAGCCTACTTGAAGATAAATTACAAAGGACAAAAACATTTCGCACATATCAATAATGCAGTCAATTATTACGAAACACTTAAAATTAAAAATGAAGTATTTAGAATCAGAACTCCTTTTGAATTAACCTAGGTTATAAATCAAGATGGTTTTAAAAATCAACTGTCGTAAGCTTGGTTAATAACTGACTTACATCTAAATTTTGGGTTAGGTCAAAAAGTGTTATAGTTTATGGCGTTTTTTATTTAATCCTGTAACGTATAACTCCCCTAGTTCAAACGAATTTTTTTTTAAAAAAACGATACTTTGTGAATTTTTGAAAAAAAAAAAATAAATAAAAAACATAAATTCTATTAAGAAAAGTTTAATAAAATTTGTCATTTGTCATCAAACAAAATTCAAAATTTAGAAGTAAAAGTATTAGTTTTCGTATGAGTGATGTTATAGTATAAAGCCATATTTTATAAATGAAATAGGAAAAAAAAGTAATAAACAAATATTATAAATATTCTAACCAAATTAATCAATTAAAACAAATCATAGCTTAAGAAAATAAAAAAAAAGATATTCGTAATGCAATCAATAAAAATAAAACTGCAAAAAATATATATAGTAACGTTCATTCGTACAACTTCGTTTATTATTATTTTGTAAAAATGAAATAAAAACGAGCTTCAACTCAGGCAATACTATAAAATATAAAAATAATATTTTAAAATTTTAAAAAGAGAAAATTTAAATTAGCTGGAATTGGTTCGAATCAAATTGTTTTCATATGTTACCGAATTTCGAAATTATATTTCTTGCCTGATTGAATATTCAACGTATTGAAGTTTAATGGATTAATTTAATACGTTTTACATAGATAAAAATTACCAGTTAAAAATGAGAATCGTATGTATATACATATAAAAATAGTTATGTAATTATAGTAACAACTAAATAATAAAAAATTTTCAAATTTTTTAGCTAAAACAAAATTCAAAAAAATTTCATGCCAAACCCTAAACTAATATTAAATTATTAGATTAACTTTATTTATTTATTTTAGTTATGTGGTATACATGAATTGTTTTATTTAAAAATTAAATTTTCAAGATTGTAATTTTAAAAAAATTTCGAAAAGAAGAACTATAGACACATCGCACAATATTTTTAATGAAATTTAATTAAAACTAAGAGACGATACTCTTTATAGAGAAATGCTTTTTTAAAATCAAATAAACGATTGATTCATTAAATCAATTGCTGATTAAGGGCTAGGTACAAACATTGGAAACCAGGCCGATTTAGTCTTTGATAAACTATAACGATCTCATTTTAAAGAGAAACAAACAAACCAATGTTAAACAATTAATAAATGATGAATTGATGATTAATGATGATTAATTTCTTTATTTAGTTTTTGATATACCCCAATTTATGGCATATACAATTATCTTTTGTGATCTCTTTGTAAAGCCGTTTAAGTTCAAGAGTGAGTATGCCAAGAAGCGGATTTATTGTATGATTTCTGTTTATGTGAGGTCATTAATTAGTTTATGAAATTTAGTCATGAAAAGAAGAACATCAGCATAAATGAATGAAAATGACCTTTTTGTTAAGTCACTTTACACAAATCCTTCACAGTAAAATGCTCTTGAACTGAAAACACAACATGCATGCAGGAAGGTAACTAAATTCAAACATAATTGTGCGATATGTCAATCAAGAAAAAATAAAAGAATCATGATTTATCTAGCACTATTTAATAAAAACTTTACGTAAAACTTATTTTATATTCTCTAAAAATATTCAAAATAATAAATCAGGGTGGTTCATTATGAAAATAATCTTTGTCATTTAAATGTTAACTGCTTAAAGCTATACCATTTCAATTTATTTGCAATATAATTAACGTTTCAACTATTTCAAAAAAAATATTCTATATGTTAAATAAAAACGTAAAGTAAAATTTAATAATATAAAAACCAGGGTTGTTAATATACACGTATAAAACGTTTTATACGTTACACGTATAATACGTAACGTATAAAACGTATAAAACGTATATAACGTATAAAACGTATAATATGATTTTGTTTTTGAAATTCATTCATAAAAATTTAAAAATACTTCTTACTTCAGATATTAATTATAATTTTAGTAAAAATATATATATTTTAGTAAAAATATAATTACGTAGTTATAAATTATTTATATATTTTATAATTTATAACAAAAACTATTTAAATTCTAGATGTTATTTGAATTTATATTTTTATACTTTATACGAAAGACTATGTTACTGTCCATTAAACTGGTTAATAATTTTTAATTCACTAGATTTGAATATTGAAAATTTTGAATTATACATTAGAGATTTTTTTGAGCACTTAAACTCAAGCAATTAAATTATTTTTGAATTTTTCAACACGTATACTATATGATTTTCTTTCATTTTGATTCCAACATTTACTTAATACTTAATGGGAAGCATTTTGGATGAGAAACATTTGGCTCATAAACTTAATTATTTGGCATCATGAAATGTTATTGAATATATAAAATATGGTTTAATCCAACTTCAGCTCCTCCCATATAATAAGAACAGCTGGAAATATAATGTTGTTTCAGAATAAATGTCGTTTTTTCATAGCAGGGAAATTATTAGAGATTATTAGAGAGATGTTTTTAAAAAAATTTTGTTGTGTGAATCCGGGTTGCACCACTTCCAACTAATAGACACAGTTTGAAAATAACAGGTTCTTGCAGATCAAATCTTCTTTTTATACAAAAGTTGTAATAGTTAAAATAATATGTATTTACGTCAAACGAAAAAGTTTAGTGAGAAGTTTATTGAGTAAATTCATTTTTGGTCATTGATGAATAATAGGTATGGTTGGAAATGTCAAATTATTGCAGACTAAATTTGTTTTGAAAATAAATAATTATATTTTGAAAAGAAGCATTTACGTTAAATGTGGAAGTTTTCTGAACTAATAGGAATAGTTGGGTAAGAAATTATCATGCCTACGCTATATTTTCTAAAGCAACTGTTCCTATTAGTCCCGAAATCTAGGCTTTATAAATATTAAATATCACGAGTACGATACGAGTTAACGCCCGCGTTAATGTTATATAAATGTATTTTTATTTTTTAAGGGTTTTACTTTTATACGGTATAAAACGTAAATAATTGTGTGTTTTATACTGTACGTTTTATACGTTTTATACGTACGTATAATACGTGTTTTATACGTTACCGTATTATACGTTACAACCCTGATAAAAACTGAAACAATAGTAAATAGTAATATTAGCTTAAAAATCAAAAAACTTTGTATGAAATGAATTATGAACAAAATAATTTATTATTTAAATAGAAAAGTTTGAATAGTTTAATCTTAAATATAAAAGGAGTTTCTTACTTTTTTTTTGAAGAAAAATAATTTTAGTTTGTAATTTATGAAAATTGTTTTATAATTAATAATTAAATAAGATATTTAAAAAATTTTCATTAATCAATTAAAAACTACAATTATATTTAATTTAGAATGAGAATTACAAACAATAAAATTAAGGATTTCTAATTTTTTTAAATTTTAAATTGATTACAAATTGATTAATGAACCCTTATAGTTATTCAATAAAAAGTAATAGTTAGACATTTGATGAGTATTTAATTATATTTCTGAAATAAAATTATGTAATTAAAAATATTGTAACATAATTTATGTTTCTAAAGATGTTTGTTTTAATATTATAATAGTAAATATATATATCTCAACAATTAAATGGCAAGATGCTTTTATGAAACACCCTGTAAATAATTTTTTCTTTTAAAATAAAACTTTCAATATTGTTTTTTTCTGATTTTAAAACCAATTTCAATAAGACCAATTAAATTTTATGTATACATTAAATTAAACTGGATATAATTGTTTTGTTAATTAGATAAATGTTTTGTTAAATAAACATACAACTGGATGGTTTAAATTAGAACTATGATGCTATTTCTTATTTCTAGCATTAGTGCCGCTGACTAGAGTGATTAAGGCTCTAGTTAAAAATATCAACTAAATTATCAACAAGTAGTTCTATAAAACAGTACAAGCTATATCTATTGAAATGTGTATGGGTTGACAAGAACGCCAACAAACGATAAAAAACGGTATCCTGCTGGGAACGAACGTGTTATATCTATCTACATATTTTCTACCCATATAAATACAAATTTAAATGTTCGTTTGTTCTTAATTTTGACACCCCATACACTGAAAAAACATGTTCTTATTGTCTCAACCTCACCGTGGGGTAGATATGGCGAATAGAACTTCGAAATTGAATCAACAACTGTACAGTTACAGAACGATGTAGCTGAGGCAAGCGCAAGTAATGTTTATGTGAACATTAAATATAGTTCAATTAATCTCAAATTTATTCAAATGTCTCAATTAATTCAAATATCGTAGATTTATTAATGATAATTTGTTATATTATTTTGACAAATAAGCACATCAGCAGTTAAAGCTAATTTGTTCACGTGCAGCTATAAACGTGTTTATGAAAGGCACTCATTTTGGTCTTTTTGTGCCATAGTTATTCCACAAAATGATTCTGTATGTATGATGCACTTGCGTTTATCCTAGATTTTAAATAATAAACGTTAAAAAAAAAAGTGTGAATTAGAAACCGATCTGAGGGATTTATAAATTATAAGCAGAAGTTATTACCAGCCATTGGTGAAAAGAAATTATTATCAGCCATAGTGTTCTGCTATACTGCCCTCGATGAACAAAAGAAAATAATTGTTGGTTACACATAGTTAATCAACAAAGGAAGCAAGGCTTTATTGACAATAATTAAATATGTTTGTTCCACCTAATATTCCAAAATTGCTCCCATGATGCAATTATTTGCGATTTGCGAGCCATAGAAAATCAAAGTACTAAATTGATTTTCTTAGATTGTAAGGTAGATTATTTTTTGCGTCTCTGCACCATGCAGGAGCGTTGCCGAGTTAACCAGCTTCGAATACTCACGATCATTCGCAACAGCGATATAATTATCTACGCAAAAGATTTTTTTAAGGTCGTCTATTAAGTGTCTCCCATTGTAGTCGAGGTCTACTTGGCAGTCGTCCACTCCGTGGACTATACTAACGTTCGTTCGAAAGTTCGATTACCTGCAGCGAGTTTTTATGTCTGTAAGTATGCTGTTAATTAAGTCAAGCATTGCTCTCAAATATTTAAAAGATTCAACTCCTTTTTTTCGTTCATCGTCGCATATCAAAACTTTTTTCTCAGCCCTCTTGAAACATTTATATGTTTATTTTTCGTAATTTATTTGTAAGCCAATTTTTCTAGCAGCAGTCTCAAAGGACTTGAAAGTTTTACTCGTAACACCATCACTTCGAGGAAGACATCATCAACGTACGCGATCATCTGTTCTGAGTTTATTGACAAGAAATTGTTATTAGTCGGTAGTTTTTCTTAGCACTCATATTCCAAAGCTCAATTAAAGAGGGTTTGAGGGTACTTTTCTCCCTTATTTTGGGGTTTTAAAGTTTAAAATCAATTTTTCGAAATGTAGGACACGTTTGTTTTTTAATTTTTTTTTTTTTAATTTAGTTTGAAATATTCACTTTCCAATATTTCTTATCGCGTAATGGAAGCAGTATCGATGTGAGCGCTAGAAGGCACTGAAGGTTGAAAACCACCACCAAAATCAGTTTTTAAATTAAATAAAATAATCACTGTCAATGAATTCAAATCCGGTATCTAATTACTGAAATTCAAAATGGCGACTCTAACATGGCGATTAATATTTTTTAAATGGGCGAGTTTTGCAAATCTAAAAATATATTCGTAATCTACGTAAAATTTTAAATCAAAATTGTTACGGGCAAAATTCTACATGGAGTCATTTCTGAGAAAAAAAATCATAAAGGTGTAGAAATACGTGAAAACTGTGTTTTTCTACCTTCAGTGCCCTCTAGCGCTCACATCAATACTACTTCCATCACGCGATAAGAGATATTTGAAAGTGCATATTTTAAACTAAATTAGAAAAAATTAAAACGTGTCATACATTTCGAAAAATTGATTTTAAACTTTAAAACCCGTAAATAAGGAAGAATTCTACATTTATAATTTTTAAAATTATTTTTATTGTATTCTACGGGGAAAATACTAACGAACTCATTCTATTTTAAAAACTGTTTATACGCTTTAAATTGGCTACAAAATGAAGATGTTTGTCGTCCAAGAAAAAATTTCAAATTTGTGACAATCACTGCCAAGAAGGTGTGCCAAAAAATCTAAAAAAATTCTAAAATGGTTTTCTGATGGAGTACTATCAATTCCCAAAGTTCGAAGGAAAAAGAATTTGTTTGTTCCCGTTCACGTGGAATGCCCCATATATTTCAGCTAGTTAGATGATCTAAACAGTGTTAATTACATAGAACAGTCTAATTTTAATATCGCCAGTCGCGGTACCAAATATCGTTCAACGGCATTCCAATGGATAATAATTCAATAAATAGTTCACACCTTCACTCACATTTTCGCCACACTTCGAAACCCACGATATAACATATAGAAACACACTGATAAGGATCCAGAAACAGTTAACAGAAGTTTTCCAAGGATTATATCTGCCTAGCAATTAAGTGTAAGAAAACCTCCAAAGTTATTGAGCCAGATGGGTTGTCACCATTTATGCTAAATTGCGAAGGCCGTAACAGTATGTATGTTAGGCGACTAAAGCAAACATATGAAAGGTTGGTCGAAATATAGTTTTACTACAAGGAAAAATCTTTGACCAATCCAAATCATACAAACCGATCTGCCTACTGTCACCAATTGTAAAACTGATTCTTTCTCAAAACATCTATTACTGCAGGAACATTTCATTCCAATTACCCACAATCACGGCTTTATACTATTTTATTTTTTTATTTAGCGTATGGCTTTTTTGTGACACATTAAAAATTAAACTTAAAATAGGTAGACTCTTCTATGAAATCTACCTAAAACAAAAGATGGATTCACATTAAATGAACTTACAATCGATTTGATTGCGCGTCTTCTAGTAAAAAAGTAAAAAGTAAAATATTTAAACATTGGGCAGTACATTTGAACATTAGATGTTAAATGTTCAGTTTTTGACCTGCTTATGCCTTCAATGTTCAATTGCAAAATACGGACTGAAGGTCCAATTTTTTTTTGTCTTATGGTGCTGAAAAGTACTGTTGTTATTGTGATTTTGGTTCATATTTATTTTATTTGTATCACAGCCAAGAAATCGAAATGAAATGTTTGGCTTCCAAGTTGAAATAGACTGTTAGCGTAACCCAGGGTGTAGCGCGAGGAGCTTATCTATTTAACACACCCCATTTATACTATTACAGGTGTAATACAGAGCAATCTATATCAAACGAGAGCGAATTATCGCACAGTGATTGTTGTCACAGTAAACTGTTGTTTGATCTACTAAGCCCGACACTGTACAGTGTACTGCAAACGACGAAAAGATGGCTCTCAAACTATATCTGTGGTCGCCGAACATACAGAGAACACAACGTAGAATTTTTGTTCCACCAAAACACAGCTTTTGTTGTTTATAGATGGAAGCTCAAGTTCTCCAACGATATTTTAATTAGAATGTGTGTCGAATTAATAGACGAATATGAAACTATTCGTTTATTGGGAGTCATATTTTTCAATGACTTGGCATCAAGAAAGCTCGACCTCAACAAAAACTCAACTTAATAGATGTAAAAAAATATTTTATTCCGTTTCAATTACGCTACATTTATAAGTCCTATATTCGTCCGTATAGGGTGTTGAGTGGCCAATTGGTAACGTCATTGGACTTCAACTTGAAGGACCGGGGATTCCCAAAGTGTTTTCATTAAAAAATAATAACTATCAACATTACGGTTTTCCATTTAACCGATATTCAGTTAATGCTGATAAATTGGTAAAGCACTCTATGGACTGATCGCTCATATAAATAACAATCAATTAAATTAAGTCTCCAAGTGAAACTCAACCAGAAAATGAATTGAGTTGTTAAAATTAATACAGGTGAGGGACAGTTGAAAGCAACCTACAACCCTAAAAATATCCACCCCTGTACTTGTACAGCGTATTGTTTTAGACTGTGGAGCACTGCATCTTAGCTCTTTTGGACTTGGTTCAAAAGCTTGCTATCCGAATTGTGGCTGATTGAAATGTCATATCATTCCGCACACCATCGCCGCAGTGTTGTTAATCTCGTTGTTTTTATAAATCGTCACCATGCAGTGCTCAGATGAAATCCATCAATTTTGTTTCCTGTTTTACTCGTCAATCGGTTTGTGTCAACTGCCAAACTGTCGAGATCACTTACTGTCATAGCAACACAACGCAAATGAACTTCTTTATTTGCATATCGTACAAACCGAATAAATTGCGATTTGTCCGAATAAATTGCGTCCATCAACACCTTAGTTAGAGCGTATGCTGTTGTATGACCTAGGTCTTAGATGTATCTATGAGTTACGACACATATTAAAATTCCTTTTGCACAACACTTTTAATAAAAAAAAACAACGAATTATTGAAATACCGGAAAGTTAGACAAGTTGTACCATATTGAGCAGAATTACTTATGTTTATCCTAACTACAAGCTAAAATAACAAAGTTCTCATATTCTGGCTGTATCCCGTTGTTATCAACACCTTCAAGTGTCGAAAATACTTCTGACCACAACTGGTTAACAAAAAGACAACTCGAACTCTTGACTGAATCAACAGCGACACTTTCACGACATGAATTCGTGAAATATACGACACATTGCAAAATTCAGTGTTCATTCTTCAGGTCGGAGGAAAGACGATACGTAAAGTTAGACGACTAAGACCATCTACACAAAGAGCTTAAAATTCTGCTAGCAAAATCACATAACTATGCATTTCTTCGTCAATACTTACTAAGCTGCCATAAAAGCGACGAACCACAAAAACATATTGCATTCATTTATATTTAAGGGGAATAGTTCATACACAGTTTAAACTAATCAATCATATTCGAGCTTAAAATCTCACTAGCGAGAAACAATAACAAAATGGTTATCCATCCAATGAATTTACCATTTTTCATTTTAAAATAAAAGTATTTGAATTTAATTGAACTATATTTTATTTTCAAATAAATATTACTTGCGATTGTCTCAAATACATCGTTCTGCACCTGTACCACTGTTGAATCAATTTCGGAGTTCAATTTGACATATACCCCCACGGAGAGGTTGAGACAACTGCATTTCGGTTGAAAATACAACACGTGTTTTCAGTGCACTCACAGATCTAAACTACATGTATAGGTCGCCTGAAGGAACTATACAGGAAAGCTGTTCAAGATACGATACAAGTCTATAACGAAAACATAGTGCTTGATTAGTGCTTGACCAGACATCATGAGTGGGATCAATCAGAAAAACTTTTGTCAAAATTACCAAGAACGATATCGTCTAACTTAGGGAAGGTAGGTAGGAAGGTATCGTTTACCTATCTATAAAAAAACTTTGCAAAAAACGTCATTGATGTTTGCTCTAGTTATAATTTAAGGCCACACGATACGACGCCAGACCTTTATTCGACTGCCCAAGGAAGTTTACAAATCTAGTTGAAAGATGGTGAATAGCATTAAACCCAATAACAACAAAACCCTAACAAATGCTTGCCAGATTCCGAACATTGGAATGCAAATATATTTAAGCCCAAGAGACTCCAAGATTATAAATCAATTAAACCTAACGACAAAGGTAAATGAAACAAACCATACTTAATCATATTATCGGTTGCAAAACTAATCCGATTGCTTATAGTAGAAACGCATTGGATCTTGATGAAACCTTGGTATATGATCTGGGTTCACTTGAAATTTGAAGATCTGGATTAATTTCAAAATTGGACAAAATGGCGGAGTTTTGTGAACGCCTGTTTATTTGAATCTTGAATAACTTCCAGTCCTGACTTTCAATCTTATTGAGACTTGGTTTATAAAGTTTCAGCACTGTTTCCAATATTTTTGTGTCCCAACTTCCGGTTTGTCCGGTTTTTATTTTTTTAAGATGTTTATCCCTGCTATAGCCTACAAATTGATTTACAAGAAACGTTGGCAAAAGGTTTAAATCATTATGAGGAAGATTTCGTTAGCTTTTGAGGTACATTGGACAAACGGTTCCACATACAACAAGTATTTTTGTCACTATGTTTTAATGTTTGTTGGGAGAATACAACATTCTTTCGTGAATTGATTGTCACACTTTGACAAAAGTATGCTTTTTGAAAGCTTGATTTTTAACAATTCTGTATCCTAACTACCGTACAACAGAATTTATTTCTGTTGGGTTACTACAGATTCCTTTAATGATCTAATCTTGACGAAACTTTAGCAAACTGGTTATATATATGCAAAACTATTTAGAGATAATTGGTGTGATGGGGTGGCTGGAGGAACCAGTTTTTAGCATGAAAACTACGCAAAATGTATAACAACAGTTAGCCATTAACTGGAGTATTTCCTGGATATAATCTTACTGTATATCCAGAACATTTTGTTTCCAAAGCTGTAGCGAAGTCAGTCTATGCATCCGCGTGCCATGATTATCTACAATTTTTGGAATTTTATTTTTTTTTTATTTATATAATAGAACAACTGAGCTATACTCATCAAGTAATTTACATATTATATTTATAACACATTTTTGGGGGGTGTAACCCATTGGTTAGTCCCATTTACAATATTTTATTAAGTATGCTTTTGATTATAAGATTAAATCTATAGTGGCTTCGTTCTTTTAAGCCTTTTGTCAGCAACATGAGAGGATGTTATTTTATTCAGCTCAATTCGCCATCTTTTTGTCAGTTGCGTAGGCTAGGCAAATCTCTTCTATATAGCAGGTATAGTACCAGTCCTAGGACACTACCCTGCGGGACTCCTGCATCAATCTTTTTCAATGTGGAATAATTATCATCATACTTGAATTTGAATCTAAAGCGGCGGTCATCCAAATAAGAGCTCAAAATTTTACAAAACTGTATGGGCAGATCTCTATGCAATTTAAACTTTAATCCACGATGCCATACTTTATCAAAAGGTGTAGCGATCTCAAGAAAAACTGCGAAACATACCCTTTCGGCTTCAATCGTTTCATCAATTATATTTGTGATCATGTGCACTTGTTCGATCGTAGAGTGGTTTTCTCTGAAACCAAACTGATGCGAAGGTATGATGTTTCTATTTTCTATTACTGGCTTAAGTCTTTTAAGAAAAAGTTTTTCAAAAAGCTTCGACATCGTTGGGAGTAATGATATCGGTCTATATGAGGTTGTGTCATCTGGTGATTTATTCAGTTTTAGGATCATAACCACTTCTGCTACTTTTTTTGAAACCAAACTGGTACGTATTTCTTCTTTGAGTTCATGTAATGTTACATATGATATTTCTTGTGAATCAGTTTTGTTCGCTTTCGTTATATTTTCGTCTTCTGTCAGTCGACCAAATAGCTTGAAAGTGCGCTCTAGTAACTCTGCAAATAGATCTGCTTTTTTTGGGCACTTCTGGCCTATGTTTCATCATCTTTTTTAATCTGAGTGATCTGTGCTACTGGTCTTTTGTGTCCCTTTGTTGCTTTCCAGAGTGAGTACTCATTGCTTTTATCACCAGAAAGACTTGAAGGATATCTGTTAATAGATTCATTTTTGCTTCTTTAATAGCTGTCTTTACTTGTATGCACATATTATTTAAAATAGTTTTGTGTTCTGGAGATCGAGTTGTATGGCAAGTTTTACGTGCCTTACGCTTTGATTTTATCAATTCTCTTAATTCCATGGGAAAGGTTGCACTTAGATTACGATAAGGTTGCGGTGCTAGAGTATTTGTCGTAGCTGCAAAATGTACAGCTTCAATCTGCCTTTGTAGCTCCATTTCTAGCTGTTCTGGGTTTCTAATAGGTACCTGTAGATCTATTTTCTCTTCTATACACTCACGAAAAACATTCCAATTAGTGTTTTTACTTTTTAGTTTAGGTGCATATGTCCGCTTGATTATATTTTTACTAACTGTCATTATAATAGGAGAGTGATCTGATGACAACCCTTCGTTATTTTCGATATCTATGTAGTTTTTTGACATATTCCTTGTAATAAAGAAGTCTATTAAATCAGGTACCCTACCAAGGTCGGTTGGCCAGTAGGTCGGTGAACCACCGGAATAAAAATCACACTTTTTTATCTGTCCTGCTTCGTACAGCTCTTTGCCTTTTGTTGTGGTGATTCTTGATCCCCAATATGTATTTTTTGAGTTAAAATCTTAACCAATGATGAATTTATTGCCTATAATAGTTTAGAGTAATAATTTTTTCTAAATTATGTTTTGGTGGACAGTATATAGCGACTATAACAAGGTTTTTAGTTTTAGTAATAACTGTTATCGACGTGACCTGCATTACTTCTTCTTCGATTTTAAAACCTTCGTGGTGCTTTATGTTATCTCTGACTAGTATGATCCTCCCCTCGCTTTTTCTGTTGGATGAATTGCATGATAAAGTTTATATCCAGGTATTTTTATATATGATGATTTAACAAAGAAGTGAGTTTCTGATACTAGAAAAATATCTATTTTTTCTAACTTCAAAAACATTTCAACTTCTATTGTGTGGTTGATTAACCCGTCTGCATTCCAGGTTGCAAGTCTGAGTGTTGCTTTCTATCTGCTTAATTTTTTTTGAATATCAATTCGTTTAGGTTGCTTTGATCATCTAACCGCCTTAAAATTACTTCCATGCAGCCCTTGATGCAGAGGGTAGTGAAATCCGAAATTCTACGTCCACGCCGTGCTACCTGGGTAATGCTAACAGAATTAGGTTGGTGTAGTTGAGAGGGGCAGAGTAAATACTGCTTATACTCAATGATTCTGCACCATGGCGAGTCATTGGCGCCACAAAACCAATGCAACTCAAGCGTCTGTTCTCCATGTTACTGGCGGCTTGGAGCGGGCGTCTGTCTTGGATCAAGCGGCTCGCTATATAAACGTGTAGCAAGCGTCTGTTTTCCATGTTAGGGGCGGTTTGTAGCGGGCGTCTGTCTTGGATTAAGCGGCTCGCTATATAAACATGTAAAAAGGTTGTTTCTGGTGACCTTAAGATGCAGAACGAACCAATTCACGAAAATTTGGGTTGGGCGAAGGGCTAACACCCCATTTCCGTAAAAAATTACTTGTCATGAATTCTGTACACAGGCCTCGGATTATCTCGGATTCATTATTGGAACGACCTCGGAAACTGTACCCGGACTACGATTTAAAAATGGGAACCTGGAACGTGCTAAGCCTCAGAAGACCAGGAGATCTACTAAAACTTACAAACCAAATCAATAGCTATACACTGGATATAGTGGCGTTACAAGAACTAAGATGGCCAGGGAGTGGAATCCACGAAACAGCCAAGGGATACACTCTCTACTATTGCGGTCATGAAAACGGAGGAGAATTTGGAGTTGGCTTTCTCATACATCGTCGCGTGAATCAACGTGTTATCGACTTTCGCCCAATTAATATGCGGATATGCACAATGAGAATCCGTACGCAAAAATTTAATGTAACGATCATCAATGTTCATGCACCTACTGAAGACAAAGCAGATGACATTAAAGACCTGTTCTTGCTAGAACTCGAAGAAGTCATCAATAACATCCCGTGGCACGATATAAAAATCGTGGTAGGTGACTTCAATGCGCAAATTGGTAGAAGTGCAGAACTTAAAACACATGTCGGCCCTAACAGCTTGCATCATACTAGTAACAATAACGGCTTTCGCGCAACTGAACTGGCTATGATGTATGATCTAGTAATTTCCAGCACTTTCTTTCCTCATAAGAGAATCCACAAAGCAACGTGGAAATCAAATGATGGAAGAACTGAAAATCAAATTGATCACGTCATGATTTCTAAGAGACACTCTACAAGTGTAACTGACGTTCGATCATACAGAGGTGCTGATATGGACACCGATCATATGCTTGTCATCTTTAAGTATAAGTGCAAATTATCATCTACATTTAATAGGCAAGCAAAAAAGACCGTGCGCTGGAATGTCGAAGCATTTAAACACCTGGAAACACTGAATAGATATCAGGAAATTGTAACGCAAAGCATAGAAGAGCATGACATCCCATCTGAGATGCCATTAAACATACAAGAAGAATGGCAAACGCTTCAATCAACCATCATATCTGCAGCACAAACTACAATCGGAAAACGACCACCGAAATCACGTAACGAATGGTTTGCTGACGAGTGCTGCGAAAGCATTGCGCACAAACAAAAACTGCGAGAAAAATGGTTAACAAGAAACACCCGAAGCTCCCAAACTGATTATCTATGCGCCAGAAAAGCCTCAGCAAAACTCCTACGGAAAAAGAAACGCGAACACATGAAGAGCTGTATCGAAAACATCAACCAACATGCGGCTAATGGAAATTCGAAAGAACGTTTTGCCAATGCGCGGAATCTGACCAAAGATTTCCACCCAAGATCTACAGCCATCAAAAATGGAAACAACGAGCTTACAACAAGTGAACGTGATGTGCTGGAAGTATGGCGATCCCACTTTTAAGACCTACTGAATAGGACGAATGAAGTTCATCCTATTCGAGCAATTGCTCCGTCAAGTGAGGAGATTATTGTCCCTTACCCAACAATAGAAGAAGTGGAAGCTGCCATCAAAAAATTAAAAAATGGCAAATCACCAGGTATTGATGGAATCCCTGCAGAACTATTTAAGAATAGAGGAGCAGCTCTGGTCTCACGTATATATGATCTGATTCTTGCAATCTGGGACCAAGAAGAATTACCTGCTGAATGGAAAATGGCTCTCATTGTTCCGCTACATAAAAAAGGTGACCGCCTAAAGTGTGCGAATTATCGTAGAACCGCACTGTTGAACACTGCATATAAAATACTAGCTAATGTCGTACTCGCTCGGCTCATCCCGTTCGCCGAATCTATCATCGGCGACTATCAGTGTGGTTTTCGTCCCAACCGTTCAACCACAGATCAATATTTTACCTTAAGGATGATTCTGGAAAAATGTTGGAGTACAACATCAGCATTCACCAGCTCTACGTTGATTTCAAGCAAGCATATGATAGCATCATCCGCGACAACCTCTGGTCTGCACTCATATGCCTTGGTATTCCAGCGAAACTTGTTTCTCTGTGCAAACTCACAACATCGGGATCAAACTGTAGAATAGTAATCGAAGGGTCAGTTTCTGAATCTTTTGATATAACATCAGGTGTTCGACAAGGTGATGCACTCGCGCCCGTACTATTTAATTTGGCGCTGGAGTACGCGATAAGAAAAAGCCGCATTTAGACACAAAACTTTATATTTAACAAATCTAGTCAAATTCTTGGCTATGCAGATGATATTGTGCTTCTCGGACGTAGAACAAGCGATATCAAGGATAGTCTCTCTCAGCTTGAAAGAAATGCTAAACGACTTGGATTATGCATTAACACCGGCAAGACTAAACTTTTAACAACATCCAGGAATATACCTCCCGGCAATCTGAATACTGGCGACTATGAAGTGGAACGTGTAGAAAACTTTAAATACCTCGGGTCTGTAATAACATCGTCAAATGACATGCTGGCAGATATTAAAACCCGTGTCTCAGCCGCATGCAGAGTTTTCTACGCATACTCAAAACTTTTGCGATCTTTCGCAGTCGTGCAAACTCACACTTTACAAAGCATTAATTCGACCTGTGCTTACCTTTGGAAGCGAAAGCTGGACACTGACTTCCTCCGATTGTAGAATTCTATCAACATTCGAGAGGAAAGTCATACGTACAATTTATGGTCCATGTAAAGTTGCTGAAAATCAGTATAGAATCCGAATGATTCATGAAATCAGACAGCTTCTTGGAGGCTGCGATGTAATCGGATTCATTAAATCTAACCGGATTAGATGGTTTGGTCATGTAGAAAGGGCACCATTAGATAGAATGATTAAAAAAGCGTCCCAACAACAACCAGCTGGTGTTCGTCGAAGAGGAAGACCTAGACAACGCTGGCGTGATGACATCCTCCAAGACCTTCGTGATATAGGATATCGAAACTGGGGTCAACTGGTCATGGAACGAGACGATTGGAAGCTGATTGCACAGACGGTAAAATCCCTCCATGGGATGTAAACGCCAGAGAGAGAGAGAGCCCTTGATGCTTTCTAATACTCCCGAGTCGTTTATTGACTCTGAGCTTTTTAGAACTTGTGCGTATGATTTTCCATCTTTCGCGCTCTTTGATTGCTTTGATTGGATCTACCAACGTTATTTTGCTTGTTTTGTGATGGCTTGCGCGTTCTATCTCTTAGTTTTTGGAGTTGGATAGCAACTTTGCATCCACGATAGTTTGCTGGATGTTGTCCCTTGAAATTAATGCACTTGGTTTACCTTGCGTTAATTGTTTACCGGCACATTTGACACATATTGGTTCACGTACACAGTAGTTTTGTGTATGATTATAACCTTCACACTTCTTGCCTTGGGGTATTCTCATGGATTTTTTATTTAAAGGTTCAATTTTCACTCTCATATTGAGTGTGCCTTTTATATTATAAATTTCTTTTATATTTTCATTTTGTTCGAATGTTAACATAAAAAGAGGAAGTTCTATTTTATGGATAGTTTTGGATCCATTTTCGTTGGTTTTTCTTTCCTTTATGATGATGTTAACAGTACATATTTTAGATTTTATGACCTTTACTTGTCTGATCTTCAATTATATCATTGGCCAACCAAGTAACCAAGTGGGATGTAGTATTCTTGCCATTACCTTGATTGGGCGATTTTTATTGTTTTCATATGTAACCCATTGATATTTGTCAATGTTTATTTTCATTGTTTAATTTTTGTATGCATCAGAGTTTGATGTGTTGATCTTCCAGACATCATTGTTAAGAGCAGTAATTTTTTACTCTACTTTTGAACGGATAACTGTTACCATTTTCATTATGGTTTGTATTTCAACATGACTTGAAACACCTGTTACAGTTACTGGCGAGGGCTTTTTCTCTCTCGTTTCTTTTGTTTGAATAACTTTGTCTTTATCAATTGCATGTGCATCTTGTGGTTGACTAGCGCTTGGGGGCACATACTCAGGGGAAACTCCAACTTTCCGTTTTTTGTTTTTTTTACTTGGCCTACTCTTTTTCAGTATCCAATCTGTTTCTCTTTCCAATTCCTCTTCATATGTTAGATACTCAAATGCCTTTGTTCGTCTTTTGATATCTATGCCGATATTTAGATTATCAGTCATTTCCGATTCACTTGCTTCTCGACTCATTTTCATGTCTTGATTTTCTCTTTTTAAAGCAGCAATTTCATTGCTTAGCTTTGATGTTATCTCATCCATTTTGCTTAGTATCTTCTGAGCTATAGATTTTCTTTTGGAACGGATTTTGCACATCAAGTTCCTTGTTTTGATTTGGTGTCAGTACGTGACTACTTTCTCTACTAAGTGACCTTGTAGTTGGGGTACATTCCGATGGTTTGCAATCGCTTGATCTTGACGGCTGCGAGCCTGCTTGCGCACTCCCTCTAGCCGCCGACACTGGGTTTCCAATTCCCTGCACCGTAACGTTCAATCCTTCTTCACCGCTCATGGGTGGTTGATAACGGGGTTTGCTCCCCGCACTAAGTTTCATTATAGTCTGCCACCTAGCAGAAAATACTAAGATGTTCGACCGCCCCTAACATGGAGAACAGGCGTCGTTTTGTGCCGCTCCTACATGGAGTACAGACGCACTGAGTTTGATTGACTATTTGCTATTATGCTTCACTATTGCGAAGGGATTGGATACTACAACCGTTCGTTCCACATCACATTGCCCAGAGTACGCCCGTATCTGTTGTGGATACTTCGAGAAGATTTCATGATGTCATCGTTTTTGAACTTCTGTGGTTTATCGGCAAAAATTTTGGCCAAGTGATATTGGGTTGCTCTAGTGTTGGCAATTTTTTTCCATCAAGGGAGTTTTGAAGAGACAGAATTAAATGAGATTCAGATGGCGCAAGGATCGGGTTATATGGTGAAGGCATCAAAACTTCCCAATCCAGTTCATTTTTTTGGTGGGTCATCAACGATGTTCCTGGTTTGGCATTCATTGTCATTCTGGAAGTCAAAGTATTGGTGCGCTAATCTGGTTAATTAATTAATGTTTCATTTTTCTCTTATTTTTTTATTTATTCTTACATAGAATCACTTGTAATTTTAAATTTGAATGTGATGTTGTAGCATTTGACACAAGTGAAGTGGCTATGTTTAAAATTGTTAGATTTAATTAACAATAAATAATAATAATTGTTGGCAGTACAATACCGAGTTAATCGTTTGGGAAAGAGTTAGCAGCTACTTCTCGTTGGAAATAAAAATGTCACATAAATAAAAAACGCAAAAGCGTCAGATCTCTTGAATGATCCGAACCTTGTTGACTGATCATCAGGCATGTTTGAGTTAAAGGGATTATAGAGTCAAAAACTATCTTGCGTTTCCACAAAACGCGTGTCAAATCTAGGACAGTTTACTAATAATTCTGTATCCGAAAGAAAAAAAATGGAAAATTTAAAAAAACGGGTACCAGACAAGCAGGTCTCTACTAGATCTTTTAGTTATAACATTTTAGTAATGTTATGTTCAAATAGTTTGGGTTGTGATACATATGACAGAATTTTGGGAGCATCACGTCTGCAAACTGAAGGGAGGTAGTACCGGCCCTAGTCAGCACCTTCGTAGCTAACGGATGCCCGGTCTGCAAATAATGTGGTTTGCACTGGAATCATATGCGAATCTTCCGTCCTTGCCGCTGTACGCAAAAAAGAGCAGTCAACTAGAAAATGTCTGTCATTAGGGCAAACTAGAAGTGTCAAATCGAATGGGAATTCATTCTTGCATTTCATGAAAACTCGAAGACCTAGAAGAGTCCTTGATATACGGCCGTCCAAAAATGATGGTAGTAATTAAAAAGGAAACTCTAGCGAAGTTAACTGATAGGGACGGTTTGATAAGCGACGATTCATCGAGGAGTTGCTGTAATGAAATACAAGAGTCCTTTAAGGCATCCAGACTTCACAAAGTATTACCAATAATTTTACTATCCCGAGTTATTTTCAATGACCAGACAAACAGTTTACTATCATCTGTGCGTATCCCATGTCCGGCACTATTTTAAGACGCTTTAGTAATTAAAAAGTCGTCAAATGCGTCAATTAAACCTAGAGATTTTCAACGAATAGGTATGTGGCAGCAGTCTTTCCTTCTCTTATACGACCAATAGAGAAATCTCTTGACTGTAAGGATTTCTGAGGAGAGCTGAGCAGGCTTGAGGAGGCACTAGTCAGCAATAGAATTATCAGGGTCTGTCTCGGTGAATACTGTTCTTTTTTGTAAGAAGAAACACACCAGAAATACACACACACTGAAGTTCCGTAGCCCGTTCTTTAAAAACGGGTCAAAATCGGATAGATGTTAAATGATTTAAAAGGCACATATATTTCGGGCATTTCAAAATTAAGACAACAGTTATTTAGTTTTAACAGACTTTTTGGCATATTTTATGAATTACAACTTAAATTAAATAAAATTAAATTTAAAAGACTATAGTTAAAATTTCATTAAATATAAGGTTTATTTATTCATAAATAGACCTAAACCCAAAGTTTGTCGGTTTCTAAACATTGGGCTTCATTTACTTTTTCAGTTCTCTTTTGTCTTATCTTTACAAATTATAAAAAGTTGTTTTCGCTTTAGGTGAAGGCTTGTTTGTATCAGTAGTATTGCATTACTTAAGTGATTATTGTAAAATAATATTTTTTGTACAGTACTATACAGACAGACAGATGATATGTATATAGAGCGCAAGATCTCTGATGATTCCCGAAGCGAGATGGTAAGTCAAGAATTGATATAAACTGCAATAAATACATAATATTATTTCTAGATTTCTGATTTTTAATATTGATTTTAACAAGAAAAACACAATTGTGAGAGATATTACCTAAAATTGAAAATTATTAGAAATGACGATCATGATCATATTTACTAAAAACAACAACATTATAACAATAAAACAATCAATCCAGTTTAATTCATATTTCCTTTCTTTTTTTATTTCTTTTCCACATTTTGTTTTTGATATTTTAAATTAAATTTAAAAATAAATTTTAATTTCTTTTAACTGATATTTCTTATATTTATGTTTTCTTTTCTTTTTTTAAATTATTTTTAATTCAATAAAAAAACAGTATGTAAATTAATCACAGGGACTTACCATTTTTATATCGCTTATGGTCGCTATACTTCGAACGAAAAGATTGATTCTGACCACAGCTGGGCCATCTGTTTGTATAGGCGAAAATTTATTGTTTCGAACAGAAGTTTTTTGTTTAAGTTTTGTTTTGATAATTTGATTAAAGAAGTAAATTTTTAAAAACAAATTTTCAATAGTTTAAAGTGTTGAATGTTATAAATTTCTAGATGGTTGTGTATCTCTTTGATTAAGATCTTGATGTGTTTAACTTGCAATTTTCAAGACACACCAAGTCTTCGTTTTTAATAAATCAATTTCGAACTGCATAACTGACCATTCAATATAAAACTTTGAGGGATAATTGGCAATTTTAAGATATACATATTTCTTTCAATGATTCATAAATAAAAATAAATTATACCAAAATAAAGAATTAAAAATGAAAATTTGAAAAATTTAATTACAGTTATTGTTGTCGCAATGAAAAACATAAAAAATCAAACATATTAAAATAAAAATATTTAACAAACCATAACTTGTTTAGATAAGATTTTGGTAATTCGCAACTTTAATTTTGTAGAAGAATTATGCAGTACTTATGAAAATTAAAAAATAACATTCCAAAAATTTGATTATCGAACTAAAGGATCTTGTTAAAAGTTCGATTTAAATGTTTTCAGAAGTTCACAAAAAAATTGCTGACAAATGACAACTATGAGAGAATAAAAAATTATTAAAATCAGCTAACTAAATTAATATGACACATTGGAAAGCATTAGCACATAAATATAACACAACTAGTTAATAAAAACCTATTGCACTTCTATGAAAAGTAACTATTGAAGAAGATACTTTTTTACATTCACTCAAAGACATTGTAAATAAAATTGACAGTTTTTCACTCAAAATACATTTTTATATATTAGCTTTTAACGTTTTTACTGAAACGTACAACTGGTATCTCTAAGTCCGTACATTTGCATTGATTTTAGTATACTTTTAAGAATGCTTTTGATAACATACAGCAGATTTACCAGTGTCTATTTCTATTTGTTAAAATGTCGTTTGTTACAAGTGTTTTTTGTCCTTATGAATGCATTACGTACTGTCAACAACTTCTTACCAAATTCACAATAAAATGCTAAATCCATAAAACAAATTTCCTGAGTTGAGATTCCGCTAAGGACGAGTAATATAAATACTTATATGATTCCAACCTAGCTCCTACCAGAACTTTTTAAATCACTAACAATCACCTTGCTTTGTCTGCTAACCAAAAAGATCAACGAGAAACTACCAAAAGTTTTTGTAGATGTTAAACTACCATCATATAAAGTTGCGAATTACCCACGAACTATAAAATTTTGTTAACAATAGAAATATTATTATCATAAAAATGAATGATAGAAGTGATTAAATTAAAATAAAATATCAAAGAAAAATGTGTCTATATTTTTTCTTGATATTTTAATTTAATTTGTAGTTTAAAGAAGGTTTTTTTAAGTTCATTTATATCTTAATATTTAATTTGATTTATCATAAACTTATTTTATATTAATTACCCCAAAAAATTAATAATAAAATATTTTTATGAAAATCAACAGCTTAAAAACATATGTTTTTTTATTTTATCGTTCACATTACTTTTTTTTATAGATTTAAATTTTGTTTTTCTTCGAATTCTTTTTTAATTGTCAACAAATTTATATTACAATAAAAAAAGAAAGAAAATTAACCGTTTGTTCCTAAACTACAGTAACTTACCAGTCCCATTCATACCAGACGGTCGAATCCTTGCATCATATTTTCCTTGTCCTAAGATTTGATCTAGAATCTTCTTCTCTTTTTCTCGAAAATTTATTTTAGCGTTATTTGCTCTGAAAGTGTGAATAAAGATAAAATATTTGGTTCTTAAAATAAATACTCGTTAAGTTTACTTACAATGATGCACTACATAAACAGGCAAAATAAAATATCGCCCAAAAGCAGTGGCCAGTTCCCATTTTCCGTTGAAGGTGAATCTATAAGATTCTAAGTCTAGAATTACAAAGAAAATTTCAATATTAATAGGGAAAATTAAAACTAGGCATTTTAATGTTATTATTTATATTAATGAATATAAATCATTACTTGTTAAGAACAACCTAAATGCAAGTTACCAAATATCATTAATAGTTATGATATAGAAATGATACCAACCTTCTTGGTTTTGGAACTCACTAGTTTTTGTAGAGGAGTCAGTTTCAACTTATAACTCAAATATCAGTTCCAAAAGTTTTATAGCAATTTATAGCAATTTATAGTAATTGACACCACGAATATTGATTTTTTATTTTTTTAACCCAAGAAATAACCAAACATATATTTTTAGATTTGTTTGGAGGTAATAAAACTTTATTTCTTGTAAATAAAATGCATTTGAATATCAAAATTGCAAATAAAATGTATTTAGAAATTTATAAAAAAGTTAACAATTATGATATAAAAAACGAATTGAGCCTGATGCTTGAAAACAATTTTTGAGCTTTCGGTTTTACGTGTTTCGGTTGGGATTCGAACTCGTGATCTTATCTTATCAATACTATAGTGAGTTCGGCTCTTTTGTCGGACACGTAAGAATAACCTAATTTTTTACTCATTATAATATACGTTATTAAGCACAATAAAAAATAGGTGGTGATATTGCTATAGAGTGATATTGCGCAAACGTTTTAAAATCATATAAAAAGTAATAAATCGTCCCTAGTGACGAAAGTATTTTTTCAAAATCCATCTATTTTTTAATAAGCAAAGTAACAATATTTAAACCAGGGTTGTAACGTATAATACGGTAACGTATAAAACACGTATTATACGTACGTATAAAACGTATAAAACGTACAGTATGAAACACACAATTATTTACGTTTTATACCGTATAAAAGTAAAATCCTTAATAAATAAAAATACATTTACATAACATTATCGCGGGCGTATTATTCATCGTACTCGTGATATTTAATATTTATAAAGCCTAGATTTCTGGAGTAATAGGAACAGTTGCTTTAGAATATATCGTCGTCATGATAATTTCTTACCCAACTATTCCTATTAGTTCAGAATACTTCCACATATAACGTAAATGCTTCTTTTCAAAATATAATTATTTGTTTTCAAAACAAATTTAGTCTACAATAATTTGACATTTCCAACCATTCCTACTATTCATCAATGACCAAAATGGAATTTACTCAATAAACTTCTCACTAAACTTTTTCGTTTGACGTATATACATATTTTAACTATTATACAACTTTTGTATAAAAAGAAGATTTGATCTGCAAGAACCTGTTATTTTCAAACTGTGTCTATTAATTGGAAGTGGTGCAACCCGGATTCACACAACAAAATTTTTTAAAAACATCTCTCTAATAATCTCTAATAATTTCCCTAACTGCTATGAAGCAAACGACATTTATAACAACATAATATTTCCCAGCTGTTCTTATTAGATGGGAGGAGCTGAAGTAGGATTGAACCATATTTTATATATTCAATAACATTTCAAGTTGCCAAATAATTAAGTTCATGAGCCAAATGTTTCTAATCCAAAATGTTTCCCATTAAGTAAATGTTGGAATCAAAATGAAAGAAAATCATATAGTATATACGTGTTGAAAAATTCAAAAATAATTTAATTGCTTGAGTTTAAGTGCTCAAAAAAATCTCTAATATATAATTCAAAATTTTCAATATTCAAATCTAGTGAATTAAAAATTATTAACCAGTTTAATGTACAGTAACATAGTCTTTCGTATAAAGTATAAAAATATACATTCAAATAACATCTAGAATTTAAATAGTTTTTGTTAAAAATTATAAAATATATAAATAATTTATAACTACGTAATTATATTTTTACTAAAATATATATATTTATACTAAAAATATAATTAATATCTGAAGTAAGAAGTATTTTTTATTTTTTATGAATGAATTTCAAAAACAAAATCATATTATACGTTTTATACGTTATATACGTTTTATACGTTACGTATTATACGTGTAACGCATAAAACGTTTTATACGTGTATATTAGCAACCCTGATTTAAACCCATCTTAAATACGCAACATTTGTTTTATCTTCTTGTTATTTATTTTATTTTACTAAATCTATAATAATAAAATAAAGTGTTTGTCTGTCTGCGTGCGCTCTCCAGCGAAATCTGTAGCACACAGGAGTCTGAAATTTTGTCAGGGGAAGGCCATTAACAGGTACTAATGCACCTCGGAGCCGAAATTTTAAAATTTAATTTAGATTTTTTATAATTAATAATTTTAATTTTCCTAATGGTTAAATGTATGCCTAAATGTATATTATATTTTATACTTGAATTTTATTCAACTTTTACTCAGGTATCTTTGATCGATTTTTTTTTCCGCAAAACAGAATTACCATTCAAATGGAAAATTAAAGTATAATGTGAAAAACAAATTCATTTAGATGAAAATTATATACATTTATATATTTATTATATACATACATGATACAATTATATGCATCCAACACATTACGTTGCAACAAATATTTCTAATTTACAACAAACATGTTCATGGTTTGGTGTATATACATGTGTAATACATATTTCATTTGGTTTATATATATGTTACACATGTTCAAAATATAGAAAATGGGCGTTTCTTTTCCTCTTTTTAGAAACAATGATGCAGCAAGTTTTTGCAATAGAACCTTTGTATTGAAGAAAAGGATTAAGAACAATAATATCAAAGCTACAGGTTGAAAGTGTTTTACTAATTAAGGAAAATATGCGTCCCTATTAATTTCAAAAACAAACAAACATTGTAGGTTATTTGAAGAAATCGGTAAAATATATGCAAATATGTCAACAATTTTCAACATTATTCTTATTATTATATTTATATTGTACTACAAATTAGTCATAATTATTATGTTTGTCCAAATTTGTTTTTTTAACTCTGGCAGAAATGCCGAAATAAGACGATGGCCATAAGTCGACAAAACCCAAAAAACGAAAACCTTCACTAAAAATGCTGTCATTCTTAGACCGGTTTTTCGATCAAAATCGTGTTTCGTATCAAACATCTGCGCTATGCATATTTAGTCTGATCTTCAAAGTTTTCTTTCAGTGACATGCTCCATTACTAATAAAAGCACACAGAGCAGAGCGCATGTAGAGCATTGGAAATAGTTGGTAAAATATATTTGAAAATCTAAATTGACTTTATTTAAGATCAGAAAATAATCTGGATAGATTGATAAATGAAATTAGTCAACATGAAATGGTACGATAAAACAGTAAATTTTAGTGCGGTGTGCCTATTTTGTATCGCAAGTATGACGGTTCCAGAGTAAGTCATTGACATCTGTAACACCCAATAAACGAATGATTTGACGTTCACTCAATTTTTCGCGACACATATTAAGCCGATTAACGCGAAAAATTGCAAGTGTTTAATTTAAACTCTCCGAAACTCTTTACCAATCACTTTCAAATGTTGACCTTCCTTTCAATTTTCAAACTATCTGGATTGATCAGCTAGAGTGCTAATGATCTCTGTTATTCATATTTCCCAAATGAAAAAATTAAAATAGGCTTCTTCTATTCTCATTACGACTCTTTGAAATTATTCTTAGTAATTCAACAAAATCTACGCACACAAACTTTTTTATAGGCGTAGCAACGTACGCCGGGTCCTGCTAGTTATTTAATATAAACGATATAAATATGAAGACATTTTGCAATCATTGTAGTATTGAGTATTCTATACAGAAAAAAATAAAGTCGTAATATAAATTATGAGTTGACATTTTCAATGACTTATATAAAATTTTCTAAAATTTTACGAAAATATTTTAATGTTTCAAACATATAGTTAAAACTTATAATTAAAAATAAAGGGCATAGCTGCTAGAATAGTTCCTTCTGGAAGTTGAACAGTAGCTATATTCTTACAAAATATACTTATGTTTCAATAGATATTCTGAAGCTGGATGCTTAAATGTTGGTTGACTCCAGTTGAGTTGGTATTTTTAACCGACTTCAAAAAAGAAGCAGGTTCTATGTTTCATTTTGGTTTTTTTTTATGTGTGTTCACCGATTGCTCGAAAACGGCTCGTTCGATTTTAGTGATTTAAATTGTATTATTGTGGTAGGTACCGAGATGGTCCCATATTTTTTGTCTATGACGTGAAAAATACCATTTTTCAGAAAATCGAGAAAAGCTGTATTTTTTAGGAATATTCACCGATTTTTTAAAAATGGCTTATTCGATTTAGACGATTTGAATTGTATTCTATTAGTCACATATTTTTTTTTCTACGACGTGAAAAACGCAGTTTTTTTAGAAAACTGGTAAAAACTATATTTTTATGTATTTTCACCGGTTCCTTCAAAACAGCTATTTATTCTATTTTGTTGGTTTGAGCTGCATTATATTGCTATAGATGCCGAGGTGGTCCTATATAATTTTTCATTATAGGAAATATTCTTTTTTTAAATTTAAAGTCACCCCGAGTACTAGATTTTCATCGATGAATACTTGCCGGGATTTTAAGTTATTGTTTTAAAAACGCTTTCTTAAAAGATATTCGCTTTTATACACTTAAAATGAAAAATTAAAAACTTGAAAAAAAAAAATAGAACCGACTTTAGAAAAAAAAACATAAAAAAGTGAAAAATAACTCAATTGTGGCTTAGAGACAAAAATTTATTTTAATCTAACTACAGCCAAAAAAATTAAGCCTTTAAACAAATTTATTATATTATAGGAGTTATTTGTTATTATAATTATTACAATTATTATAGTTGTTATGACAGTTATTATATTATATAAGTTATTTGTAGTAAAAAACTGTTCGGAGTCGGTGCCAAATTGACAAAAACTGACAAATATGTCTCCGGTTTAGCACCGACATCCAACAGTTTTGTACTACAAATAACTTTTATAATAATATAATAACTATTATAACAATTATAATAATTGTAATAATTATAATAACAAACAACTTCTATAATATGATAATTTTGTTTAAAGGCTAAATTTTTTGGGCTGTAGTTAGATATAACTACACTTTTGTCTCGAAGCCACAATTGAGTTATTTTTAACTTTTTTGTTTTTTTTTTTCTGAAGTCGGTTCTATTTTTTTTAAAAAATTTTTTTTTATTTTTTCATTTCAAGTGTATAAAAGCAAATATCTTTTAAGAAAGGGTTTTTTTAATATTTTCTTAATAGCTTTCATCATTACTTTTAAACCAAAATATTTCTCTATGCATTGTTTTACAATTTTTGTTTTTTAGTTCATAACAATAATTACTATGCAAAATCACCATCTCACCAACACAAAAAAATGATAACATTTCAACAATTATTGAATTTTTAAAATCATTGTCCAAAGGATTTGAATATATTTTAATTACGATAGAACTTTATACATATAGAATAGTTTTAATTTTATTATCTATATTAATGATAAATTGATACCGATTAATAAAATTTTTATCTTATTCAAATTTGTAAAACTTTATTAATAGTATTTCACTTCAGTAATTTCTAATGAGCACTTTTATATAAATGTGATTGTTTTATTCCAATGAGTTGTTGGATTTTATTTGAAATTTATAAAAAGAAAAAAAGGTGCGATTACTAATAAAACATGTTAAATTTAAATAACCAGCGTTCGCCACAATGGTACACGGATAAAAATAAAACTATGATTGCAGGTCATAAGTTTTGTATAAGATATTTATAAAGGTTTATTCCTGATAAGCACTTTCTATAATGTTGTTGCAATATCCATAAATTTGAGGCATACATTTTTATGAATATTTAGTCATGGAATTTAAAACCCTGGCATAAAATATTGAAAGAAACGAAACTGTGATTACTAGTCACAAACAAATGAATAACAAAATGATAATTTTCATGCCTAATAATCATTTTATATTTCAAAATGTGCATGGAATATACTTAGAAGACTTAAAATTTTTCGACAGTAAAAATAATTTAAAAAATAATAGAAAAAAAAAACATTTTTTATAATTTACTAGACCTTTTAGTGGAATGTGAGTTGTATATATACAAACTTTGTATTTCCCATTGGAATGATAAATATATAAACATAAGAAATATGAACATAAGATATGATTATAACTTATCACAATATCATGACCATACCATGAGGATTCGGTATCTGGACACTTCATCAAATGCTAAGAATATAAATCCCTGGTTCTATAATTTATTATTCCTAAGCGCCATAATTTTATAAATAAGAGGCATGGTATTTTACGAAAAATATGCTTCTTTATAGTCATATTTTGTTATCTAAAAAGTATACAATATTTTTTCAACAAAGGCATTTCTCTGTTCCTAATTAGTCATGCTACATACCCTATATTTATAAAATTCATTGAATAATATTCATAATAAGCTCCTTAGTGATTTTTTGAACAAGTATTCCCTATAAGTATATAATACACCCGGCTTATTCACGGTTAAAAAATAACGTAATTTGAGCATGGTATATACCCTATAAAGCATAAAAAAAACCTAGATTCCTATCTGTGTATGTAATCTTATTTGTGGTTAATTTATATAAGAGGAATATCTATTTAATAAAACTATATTCTTTAACATGTAACGACGGACTATTTTTAATTTTTACTCTAAAAATAATAGTTTTCAAATTCAAAAATAATTTTATTAATTATGGTAAACATAGATGTTTATTCGTACCACTGTACATTTGATGATTTAATGATTTAAATAAGTTAAACAAGTTGATGATTTAAATAAGTTAAACAAGTTGATGATTTAAATAAGTTCAAGTAAATTGAAGATACAAGTTTTTTCATAAATGATGGAAAATGAAAGAGAAGATCGTTGATAATATGATATAAAAAACGATCAAATTGTTTGGATCGGCGATTAGTATAATTTTAAAAACGAATCAAATCAATTCAGTAGTGAATTAAAATTAAATATATTATAATGTGAAAATAATAGAAAAAAAATGTAAATTTTAATTATATAAAATTAAATTATTTGTTTTTGTGATATCAAAGTTTTTTATTTATTTATGTTTGATGTGATGAGTTTTAGAGAAAGTTCTTTGATAAATAATTTAGTAAATAAAATAAAGATGAAAAAAAAAATCAATCTAGTAAAATTCGATTGCAAAAAAAGGGAAAATGTTTATTCAAGGGAAGTAAAAAAATCGAAAGCTTAAGTTTTTTTTCAGAAAAAATAATGTTATCTGGACGTTTTGTGTTTTATTTGTACATGTAGTGTTAGTATGTGTGTTGGTAGAGCAGCTACTACTAATATTGTGTCGGATGCAAAGTTGAATAATAACTATGATCAAAACAAAGTACTCAAAATTAATACTAATAAGCATATCATAGAAAAATATGGATTCAGCGATTATCATCTTCCTTTTTATCCAACATTTTTCATTGATAATTGTAATCAAGAAGTAATTAATAAAGGGAGTTATCACAGAAGATAATCGAAGACGTAAAACAAAACATGAAGACAACATTCAAGATAAACTAATGTAAGCTTCTTGTTGAATTTTAATTTATATAATTTTTGATTTGTTTTTAGCTAAATTGATTTTATTTGTTAGCAATTAATATAGTACATTATGATGCTAGGACGTAAAGCTAAAGATTTTCGACGGATGTGGAGTTTGCAAATCGAGGCGCTAGCCGAGATTTGCACCCACATTAGGTTCAAAATAGCTTACGTCCAAAATAGCTTGAGACTTCGCTATATTTTTCGTTAAGAGTTTATCAAATTTTCTTACTCTGAAGTCTGAATGTTTTCAAATTTTTCTGTGGGAGGGGGGCCAACTTTTAGTTGCACTTTTTTGACAATAATTCAAAAACTATGCTTTGCAAAATTGTAAAATAAACTAATTTTGGTGCTCTTGCCAATGACCGGGTTTTAATGGTGTTGTTACCCCTGTAATAAATATCGTATATATTATATATTAATACGCTAAAAAAAAATTTGTACAGCCTAAGGCTTTTTTATTCGAATTTTGATTCATTTCAAATTTTCACTGCTAACTGATACTAGTGTAACTTAGATTTTAAAGATTTTTGGGATTTTTTGAATCATAAATAAAAAAGTTATAGACGAATTAAAGTGTATTTTTGAATTTAACGGCCTCCCACCCACAATATGAAAATGGAATTGCCCAAGTAAATATTTTTTTTTCCCAAAAACGATGAGCAGGCTACAGACCTTCAATCAATTTATCAATCAATTCGAAAACGAAAACAAACGAAATAAAATTTAGTGTAAAAATCCCCTAAATTTTATTTCGTTTATTTTCGTTTTGAATTGATTGACAAATTGATTGAAGGTCTGAAGCCTGCTTTAAGAGAATATAAAAAAATTAATATAAAAAAATTAAATTTAGTATTTTATATTTTCTTTTCAAATTTCAATTTAGTTTATGAATTGATTTAAGAGTGAATAGACGTAATATTTTTCTTTGTTTTTTTATTATAGGAGTGGATTGACGTAATATTTTTGTTGTGAATGAAGAAATGAATGAAATATCATGTTGTGAATGAAGAAATGAATTGCACGTGGTATTTATCATTTTAAAATTCGTGTGTTTGTTAAATTTGTCAGATGAAGATAGAATTGATTCGACGTGATAATGGTATGAGTGAGTTTATATTATTTTTCTTTGTTTTTTTATTATTATTATTTTTCTTTGATTTTCTTTGGTTTAATTATTATGGTGTAAATGGTGAAATGAATGTTGTGAATAAAGAAATGAATTCCACGTGGTATTTATCATTTTAAAATTTATGTGTTTGTTAAATTTGTCAGATGAAGATAGAATTGATTCGACGTGATAATGGTATGAGTGAGTTTATATTATTTTTCTTTGTTTTTTTATTATTATTATTTTTCTTTGATTTTCTTTGATTTAATTATTATGGTGTTTTGTGAAATGAATGTTGTGAATGACGTATTATTTTTCTTTGTTTTTTTATTATTCATATTATATATTAATACGCTTTTTTATATTATGTATTAATATATATTAGGAGGGCCCGGCGTGCTTCGCTACGCTTAAAAATAAAGTTTTTGCGTAGAAATTTTGTTGACGTAGAAGCAATGATTTCAAAAAGTGGTAATGAGAAATGCTAGCATATAATTTTTAATTTTTCTTTTTAAATATATGAATGAAAAATAATCAGAACTCTAGCTGATCAGTTCGGATATATGAAAAATTAGCGATCAAATAAGTTTTCAAGTAAGCTTATTTGATCTCTAACTTATTTGATCGCTAATTTGTCATATATCCGAACTGATCAGCTAGAGTTCTGATTATTTTTCATTCATATATTTAAAAAGAAAAATTAAAAATTATATGCTAGCATTTCTCATTACCACTTTTGGTAATGTGTCTAGGTAAATGTCAAAAATCCAAGTTACCACTTTTGTGCTTAGCACGGCAGTATGCAATTCGAGCATAAAGCATATTTTTTGCTTTCGAGTGATTGTTGCTCTCGGCTCGGAACAGACATACTTTACGCCCTTAATACATAAATAGCTATTCCATTAAAAACTTACCAATTTTTCTATCATTCAAAATACTTTTTAAGAGTTTCGATTAATTAGGTTCGTAGCTAATCAAGGCAAGAAAACATAAAGAAAATGACATTATTTAAAATTAAATGGTGGGGTGTCCAACTTCCAAAATATACTTTTTAGAAATACTGAAGTGAAGCCCTTTCATATGATACCTTACTTGACTCGATATAAAAATGTATTTCTCAAAGACCCAACATCGCAGCCCTGTTAAACAAACGAAAACCACTTTATTTGTTTTTCAACCCCTCATCTTGTGTGGATAGGTTAGTTTTATACGCATTTATTAAATTTCAGGTCCACAGGATTTTTAGTTTACATGATAATCGATATAATGCGAAAAACACGTTTTACTCTCACAAATAGGGTTCGTTATAAAAAACGGAACCCTAAAAATTGATTAGCTTCCCGACATTATTTAACAATTCTGCTGAATAGTTGTTTGAAGCTAAAAACCAGCAGAAATCTCTTCGCAGTTGTAGGCTGTAGTGTACAAAAACCTTAAAAAATGTACAAGCAAAAATATTTATTCCGGATTTGGTTTCAGATATATTAAAAACCTTCCAAATTCATAATTTACATAATCTACAATATCAGGATTTGAACTTACTGAAGTGCAATTCTTCATGCTCGCCTCATGCCCTGGCCATATACTTATTAAATTTTTCAAAATTGCTTGTAATATTTTATAAAAAGGGCAACACAAAGCCGATCTGTTCGTAAAAGTTCAATGTAAAGTTTTGACTTTTGTTAGTCCACTTTAACTCGACCATTATACGATTGAAATATTTGCAGCCGCACAACATGAGAACGGTAGGTCCAATGTTTAAAATATTTTATTAATTGGTTTGTACAGAATTTCCTCATCCGCAATTTTTAAAATAATTGTAACTAACACTAATCAAAACAAAACACGATAATCGCAAAGAAAACAATTTTCTTGACGATATCGATGGGATAAATCAAAACCCTCGATATTGCATTGTAAGCCTAATTGTTTTTTTTAAGCACAGAACAAACCGTGAACATATAGGCTATATATATTCAGATTTTGCAACCCATCTTCTAACTTGTTTGAATTATTATATAAGTTTTTGTTGAATTATTTTTCTATCATGTTTTGATATACTTTTTTTTCGAAATTTCATATACGAGTATAAAAATTATAAATAGAAATCTGTCTAAAAGGTTTTGGTGTAAAATTACTGTAAATAGCAGTAAATTATAGTCTAGACAGGTGCGTGTTTTTTATAATTATAAGACACAGTAAAAGACATACAAATTGTTATTAACTAAAATACAAAGTGTTTCATGTCAAAAACCAACAAAAAAATATGAGAGGGCTGAAATCTCACAGTTCTGAGATATCAAGACTTCGGTTTTGGTTAAGGCTTTTGATATAGTTTTCGGCATAAAACTTTTATGAGGACATTGTTTTTAGTTATATCGGCAGCGATGTTTATCAAACATAAAACTCTTTGTAAAAGTACAAGTATTCTATCTCTGCTTAGAATTTTATTACAAAACTAACACGAAAAATCAATTCGTTGCCGGAAAATTATAACAGATCATATATAGGATTTCAATTCTAAATATATGGAGGGGATGAAATCTCAAGCTTTGAGATATCAAGACTTCAGTCTGGGTTAAGGATTTTGATATAGTTTTCGGCAAAAAACTTTTATGAGGAAATGGTTTTTAGTTTTGGTCAGCGATGTATATCAAACATAACTTTTTGTTAAAGTAAATGTATTTTTTATCTCTGTTTATATATGTATTACAAAACTAACACGAAACATCAATACGTTGTTGGAAAATTATAACAGATCATATATTAACATAATTTAGTGAATAGATTATACAATCAGCAAACTACTCAAAAACCTCTCCATTTAGCGTTTCGAGAAAATATTTCGAAATCACAAATTCATATTTCTTCCAAAATTCCAAAAATATTGTAAAATAAAAAATTCAAACTTTTTTCAAACAAAATTCTAAAAATATTTCGAAAATTATTACAAAATTACAGATTAAAACTTTTTTCAAAAATTCTAAGACTATTGCAAAAATTATAACAAAATCAAAAATTGAAACTTTTTTCAAAAATGAAATACGGGCCCTTTTAATATTTATGTTATTTTATTATCAATTATAATATCACAAAAATTAAAAGGTTGTATTTGTTTAAAAACAATTTTACAAGAATGTTAAATATAATCGAATTAATTTTTTTTTAATAAAATGTGTTGTGTAGTAGGAATTACAATATGTGTTTACAACAACAGATAAAAACCTTTTAAGACCAAGGTCCCACAACAACATGCGTTCTAAGGTGTTGATGAACGCAAATATTTGTTTTTTTGTATTTTTATACTTTTTTTCAAAGAATGAATAACTAAACACATATAAAATATGACATAGGCCAATATTTCGTAATAGGATAGAGCAGCGGTTCTTAAACTTTTTTGTATTGCGACCCCAAATTTTAAATGCCATACTTTGGCGACCCACCTATATTTTTTTTGACAAATAAACGTTATTAAAAAAAAAAAAAAAACGTTTAATTAAACAACAAAAACTATTTTATTTTCAGCTAATATAAAAATAAAAATTTATAACATTATTTCGGTCTGATAGACCTAAGTTTACATTCATGAGCCAAAAGTGAAATTCTTACCCCCACTTTTTTTTGGCATTTCTCGACGTTTTAGAACCTACTGATTCTTAAAAAGCAAATAAAAAAAATGTATGTCTGCCTGACGGCCGTCCGTCCTGCCGTCCGTCATTACCTACGCTGCAGGGAAAACCGCTGGAGGGATTTCAAAAATTTCTAAAAATAGGTATACTCAAGAGGCAGGTCCGAAAGGACGCTGTGTTCAAAAACTGTACCGGAAGTGTGTCAAAAAAAATCATTAAGTGTGTTAAAAACAAATTTTCATATTTTTGGCTTAAAAACCGTTCATTTTAAGTGATTACGAGTAGGAACATTGAATTTGGAGAAACCTTGGTAGCAGGGATTGGTATGTGAGTTCAAAAACTAGATTATTGCATTATAAGTTTGTCAAAAAAATGTTGTCAAGTGTGTCAAAAGATTTTTATTGACTTTTTTTCCCAATTTTTCGGAATAAAATAAAATTAATAATTTGTATGACATGAAATTTTATTATTATTATTGAGAATTATGACATTATAAGTTTGTCAAAAAAATAACGTCAAGTGTGTCAAAAATGATTTCAATTAATTTTTTAGCCAATTTTTTGGAAAAAAAATGTAGCTGTTTTTATGATGTAAATGTAATTGAAAATGAAATTGGACATGGAAATTTTTTAATTTGTTATAGTTTTTAAAATATTTTTGGTATTTTGAAAAAAGTTTGTATATTTGATTTTGTAATAATTTTTGCAATATTTTTAGAATTTTGAAAAAAGTTTTAATTTTTGATTTTATTAAAATTTTTGGAGTTTTGAAAAAAGTTTCAATTTTTGATTTTGTAATGATTTTTGCAATATTTTTAGAATTTTGGAAAAGTTTGAATTTTTAAGAATTTTTGGAATACTATTGGAATTTAGAAAATTTAGAAAATCTTTGATTTTATTCTAATTTCCAGAATATTTTTGGAATTTTGAAAAAAGTTTGATTTTATTTACTTTTTACAATATTTTTGGAATTTTGAAAAAAATCTGAATTTGTTATTTTGTAATATTTTCTCGAAACGCTAAATGGAGAGGTTTTTGAGTAGTTTGCTGAGTGTATCATCTTTTCACTAAATTATGTTAATTTATGATCTCTTATCTCTATTGATGTTTCGTGTTAGATTTGTAATAAATTTCTAAACAGAGATAAAAAATATTTGTACTTTAACAAAGAGTTATGTTTGATATACATCGCTGCCCAAAACTAAAAACCATGTCCTCATAAAAGTTGTTTGCCGAAAAATATATCAAAATCCTTAACCCAGACCGAAGTCTTGATATCTCAGAGCTGTGAGATTTCAGCCCCTCCATATTTTTCTAGTTAAAACAATATGAAAATTAATAAAAAATAAAAATTAATAACCTTTTCTAGTTATATTATTAAGTATTAAAATAAATAAAACATTAAAATATTTTTTTCGGCAAACGGATGTAAAGTTTAACTTTGCTGCCGCTAGGGAGTTAGCTAAAGTCTTACTTTTTAGCCTGACAGCAAAAGTAACGTCTAGCGACAGCAAAAGTAACGCCATTTTTATTTTATATTACGGAGGCTGTAAAGTAGCATTTGTTATTTGTTAGTTTGTTATTTTTTCAAACATATTGTATAACCATGACAACAAAAAATAAGTTGATTCTCATATTATGAAATTTTGAAAAGGCTGCTTTAATAAAAAAATTTTATTCATAATTTAAATGTTTTTTTCTCTTTTTTGGAAGTAATTATGACGATACAAATTCATATTTATAAAAAGTTTGATGTATTAATTTCATATTTATAAAAAATTTAAACGTTTGCCGAAAAAATAGTGTATTTAATTCGGAGCTAAAGTGACTTTTTGTGTTTCGTCTATAATTGTCGGCCTCCCTACGGTCGGCCGTCAAACTATAGACTCAACACAAAAAGTATCACTTTAGCTCCTAATTAAATAATGTACTATTAATGTGATTAGGGTGCTTGCTTTTTAGAGCAAAGTAACGTTAATTGTGGCTCGATTTCCGAAAGCGCTGGTCTCAATACATTTTTAATATTGCGTAATTGAGAGCGATATTTTGATTTAATATATATACAATAAGGATGAAAATGCATTTTCACACAAATATGTGGTGGAAAATATCAAAATAATTTGAACTGTTTCTCCCTTTTAATTGACAACCAAAAAAATTTCCTGGTATTTGATTCTTAAATAGTGCTTTCAAAGTACTATGGCAGGATAGTTCAGCAAATTCTTCTTGAGCTTTTATGTCCATATGTTGTATATCTTTAAGTTTTATGTTAAAAGGCTGAATTATCCAACGGTGTTGTGAAATATTGAATAATTCAATTATGAATATTGAATTATTGAACGATCCGACTACAAAATTGTATTGTGGATTGTGGAATGTCACCAAAAGATAAGTTAAAACATTACAAAATTTAAAAAGTCATCCAATCCTAAAACCTTGAAAAATTAATTCAAAAACCTTGCAAAGTTTGTTAATTTAAGACATATGTAGGGAAAATTTATTTTTTTAATATTTATATTTTATATATTTTTTTAAATTGGGAATTTCTCGCGACCCCATGAAAAAATCTAACGACCCCAGTTGGGGTCGCGACCCCGAGTTTAAGAAACGCTGGGATAGAGAAAGTAAAAATAAAATAAGAGATAAAAAGCAAATATGATTTAAAATTTTGCAAAAACAAAACAAAAATGGTGTTGCCAATTATCCAGCTACACTGTCTTCCTGAATGAATAGTCCACACATAGAGTTATATGAAGGCTCGATTGTTCGAGCAAGCAATAACGTAATATCATCAAGAAATACTTCATAGCTAAGATTGGGGATGGTACCGTTGGCTGAATAGAGTTCATCCGCCAGCTATCACCTTGGTTAGTGATGTCTCAATTTCTCACTGTTATTATAAATATCAGGGACTGGCGTACGCGAGGTTGTCACACCCGTAGATCAAAAATTAAAAAAAAAATACAAATTAAAAAACATGATCCCTGCATGCGTACACTGAAAGAAATAATATGGTTATTGATTTGTTGCAAAGACTGTATTTTGGTTAAATCAATCATAAAACAAAATTTATGGTCCAGAAAACCATGTATATATTTGAAAATACCATATTATATTTTTACTAACCATATTTAAGACACTTACCATAACATTGTTGAGTATGGTTGCGAACACCATGAATTTTAATGCAGAACTGAACAAAGTATAGCTATTGAAACTATATTATGGTAAAAACATCGTTAAAGTATAAGTATAGTTTGATCAAGCTGACTATAATATGGCAAACCTCCGATTTGGGAACGAAAGCTAAGATAAGTTTGTGGTTTCAGAATTCAGTTTAAAGTTTTTATTTTAGTTTGATGAGTATGTCGAGTAGTGAAGATAGGTGATTAAGAAAAAAATTAGTGAAAATAAAATTAAATATTTTGGAATAAACGTTAAAATTTGATTGTGTTAAAAATAATTAATTTTATATTGATTTTTATTGTATAGTTCTGGTGTGGTGTTAAATTATTAAAATAATACATATTAGGTAAATTATTTGATTATTATGTGAATATAAGTTATTTTTTTTTAACATACTGGTGAATTTATAATTTTTGTGTCTGTACCGTGTGTTTTTATTATAATAGAAAGGCAAGACAACTTGAGGGATTAATAAAAAATTAACTAACATCATTTAAGAAGGTAAGCTAAAATTATTTAATCTGCAAAATTTGTGTAAAATATAAAACTTGTGTAAAATATAAAATATAAAAATTAAAAAAAAAATACAAATTAAAAAACATGATCCCTGCATGCGTACACTGAAAGAAATAATATGGTTATTGATTTGTTGCAAAGACTGTATTTTGGTTAAATCAATCATAAAACAAAATTTATGGTCCAGAAAACCATGTATATATTTGAAAATACCATATTATATTTTTACTAACCATATTTAAGACACTTACCATAACATTGTTGAGTATGGTTGCGAACACCATGAATTTTAATGCAGAACTGAACAAAGTATAGCTATTGAAACTATATTATGGTAAAAACATCGTTAAAGTATAAGTATAGTTTGATCAAGCTGACTATAATATGGCAAACCTCCGATTTGGGAACGAAAGCTTAGATAAGTTTGTGGTTTCAGAATTCAGTTTAAAGTTTTTATTTTAGTTTGATGAGTATGTCGAGTAGTGAAGATAGGTGATTAAGAAAAAAATTAGTGAAAATAAAATTAAATATTTTGGAATAAACGTTAAAATTTGATTGTGTTAAAAATAATTAATTTTATATTGATTTTTATTGTATAGTTCTGGTGTGGTGTTAAATTATTAAAATAATACATATTAGGTAAATTATTTGATTATTATGTGAATATAAGTTATTTTTTTTTAACATACTGGTGAATTTATAATTTTTGTGTCTGTACCGTGTGTTTTTATTATAATAGAAAGGCAAGACAACTTGAGGGATTAATAAAAAATTAACTAACATCATTTAAGAAGGTAAGCTAAAATTATTTAATCTGCAAAATTTGTGTAAAATATAAAACTTGTAAATGCGTTTGTTCTTTTTCAGCTTGTTCTTATTTTAATGTAGATGATTAACGTTTTCAGTTTTATAATATAATTCATATTCTTAAATTAAATATTTTGATATTGAATGCTATTGTTTATTTTATTAAATAAGTCGTTTAGTTTAGATTTAATATAAGAAATTTAATTTTTGACCACTTTAGAAAGTTTTTTGAGTTTTTTGTGTGTTTTTTATTTTTAATTATGTGTGTTTTTTGTTTATTTTCTACAATAGTTTGCCAGCTTCTTGCTATGCAGAATCTTAACTTGTAATAGTTTTTCAACTTCTTGATAGCAGAATCAACTTCACAGCTGTTAAATTAAAAAAAAGAAGTTCGTTTAATTTATTGTTGCTACTATTTTTAGTTTAAATTTACTGGACACTGGTAAGATTTTTTGACAAATATTAATATTAAATTATTTAACGCTCAAATATTTTTCTAATTATTTTATTTTTCAGGAACTTGGGTTTTTTATACAAAATTAATGAAAAAATATTATTCAGAGTAACTCTTAGATTATTTAAAGTTAATTCAGTTCAGTCGCCGAAATGGAAAGTAATAATGACTATCCTACTTTTGTAATGGGTTTAAAAAATAATTAACTATATTATGTAATTTTTTTATGAATTTACTAAATTCGGTCGCATATAATGCATATTATCAGCAGGCATTTGAGGTAGAATAACAAATTTTTGTAGTTTACAAAATGTATTAAAAATTTAGAATTATTTAAAGTATTTTATTTAAGTAAAATAGCGTGACAAACAGATATGATAAAATATCTCTTTAAATATAAATTGTATTAAAAATGTTTACATTAAAAGAATTCTAAATTTATTTAATAAAATTGTTCAGTTGAATTATAAACAAAGGATTAAAATAATAAATATTTACGAATTTGATATCAAAGATTTAATGTTTATTTTTTTTGTTCCTCATTAATAGTGCACACTAAAGAAGGGAAAATATAAATTTTTTTTGTACATATATACAATTTTTGCAAAAACAATTTTTTTTTTTAAATTCAAAATATAATTAATGACGTAAATAAATGTGTGATTTCTTCAATTTTAAATATTTTTGCTAAATTTAAAGTTGGTTTTGCATATTTACAAAAAAAAAAAGTAAAATTTAATTATATTTTCTTAGTGTTTAAATAAGTTGTCCAACTACAAATATAATATGGTTCTGCCTCAACTACACTATGGTCATTCTACAATTATATTATGGTGTTACGTCAACTATACTTCAATTCCCATCAACTATAATATAGTTCTATCTCAACCATACTAAGGTTACTTTGCAGCTATATTATGGTTCTAATTTGACAATACTATGGTTACTTTGCAACTAATATAGTTGCAGCTCTACTATATTATAGTTATTTTGCAACTATATTATGGTCAAACTTTAAATATACTATGGTTAAAAGTTAACCATGACGTGGTCTTAGTAAACATAAAAACCAACCATATTATAGTTCTTTAAAAATATAGTTAATATTTCTTTCAGTGTAAATTTTTTAAGTACGAATTTTGTGAGTTATTCTTACTTTTTTATAACAATTGAGCTTTCAGTGCTTTGATTGATGCAAAAAACATCCATAATGTCTCCGAAATTTAACTGCCTCGCTAATTTTGATTCTTAGTACAAAATCGCAAGACACGCTCTTGAAAGAAACAGGATTTGAGGATTTTTTGATTCAAACAATAGTATCAATATTTTTAATGGCAATTGTATTAAATAAATCTAGGGCGAAAGATTTTCTTCGAAATATTCCGCATACACGTGTTTGAGGTGAATTACCTTATTTGCCAACTCTTCTGAAATATGTGCCTTGTATATTGCAACGAATTGGTTTGTACAGGCTATTATTTCCTCCTCTTTCCTTCGAATTTAAACATTACGCTTGATATTACTAAATCTGCAATAACTAAAATCGTGTGTCTTTTGAATTCTGTTTCTTGGTCATAAATGCGGATGTTTTCAGGATCTTCATTTGAATTTCCAGAAAATGTACCGAACCGTTTTCTTTTTTTACTTATAGACAAAAAGAAGAAATATTTAAACCATTTGTTGTTTGTCTTGTTTGAACGATGATGTTTCTGTCATGGATATCTTTCAATATTTTAAGCCATATTGATGGCATTAATATTCAGGTAAATTTACTCATGTACTTTTTTAATTTCGTTGAAGTCTAGATAAGTTTCTGCTGTTAAATTAAAACCTTTAAGATATTCAGCCATATTTTTTAGTACTGGGCGACGTTTTGCAAAAGATCTAACAGCATTAATTCTAGTCTCTAGTTGACCATCGCGTGTTAGAAAGCTTATATAGTGACTGCAAAATATCTTTTTTTAAAATTGCTCATCGTTGAGGGCTGCTGCTAAATAAGGTATAGCATTTATTAAATTATTCCAAAAAATGTAACCTCATTTAAAAGTTATTCGGCAGAATCAACTCCACAGGGATTGAGACTGTGAGCTCCACTTGGGAATATACAGCATATAGGTTGTCTCTACAAATCTCTCTTTCCGTACTTTTGTTTTCACTTTTCATGTTACTTGCGTTATCATACACCTTTCCTTCGTTCAGCTTGAATTACTAATTCTACATGGCTTGCACATAATTGAATGAGCTCATTTTGGATTGCCGATGATGCATAATGAACTTGTTAACGATGGTAAGCTGGCTTGGAAATTCTTTCTGGGGAATTACTTTTTCCAAATGATAACGTAGCAAGGGGTCACAGTGACTAATAATCACCAAAATTCCCAAGAAGGCACCGGTATTAGGCTTATCAACCTTATGGCTGTCTTTGCTCAAAGCCATGCTCCTCTCACCTAAAAACAAAATAGTATCCAAACTTCTCTTTAAAATGTGCCTCCATATGTTTGCTTGGCCTTCGTTTTGATCGCAAAATAATTATAAGCCGGTAATCTGTCGTAGAATTTAGCTTAAGAATATCCTTGAGGATGACATAGAGGAGAACAATTTTACTTAATATTCGTGCTAAATAATCGACACGGTAAGCAATAAAATGGATCTTTTTTGGAGCTCAAAACTAACCAATCTAGTTCAATTTTTTCTTCTTTTGGTAAAATTTTGAAAAGGAGCGACTTAGAAAGTGATTTGTTTATTCAAACAATCACAAGCATACAATGTAGGCATTTACATATACCCTCGACGAATCACATTTTCAGTCATTTGTGACTTTTTTATTTTATCTTCTAAACTAACTAACAACATCAAAACCATGGCGAAACCCAATATGCTTTAAGTTTGGTTTTCTACTTGCGATGTATAAGTTAAAGGAATCGGGGATTCGAATTTACAAACAGAATTAACTTTTGTTCCTGAGGAAGCTAAAGTTTAAACTTGGAAAACATTTACTAAGTCGTGTAATATGTTCTCCATATTAGAAATTCAAAGGGTGAATGGTTTGTGTTAATTGTTTTGTTTTTGTGAGCGAAAAATAAATGTTTATGGGGTGGTGCTCAAAAACAAGTTGCCAATACAAGCGGTCAAAACAGGATTAGTTTACGTTGTCTTTTCAAGTCCTCCGTAAAACAATTAATTTAAATTTCATCTCAATACTTTGATTTTTTGGTTACTGTTAGTTTTTTTTAAATCGTTCTATTCAAAATTGACTACCTTTGTCGTTTCGTTTACTTATATTTGTAATCACATATGTAGCATCTATGACCCATTTTGAAAAACAAAATTCTTATTTAAACCTTGAAGCCAAATCAATTAAATCATCGTGTACATATTTTATTAATGGTAAGATTTAGTGGAAGATCAAATCCACATATACTTTAGTTTTGGTTAAAAATTGTTTTTCGTCTATACAATATTTTCGTTTTTGGCGGAGTTCAAGCCCTTTTAAAAAGCCAGGCCCGGGGCGAAACCCCCTCCCCCCTCTTGTCGGGGCTGGTCATACCTAAAAAATAAGAGTTTCATATATAAAAAGCATGACGGTGAAAACGACTAGCTATTTTGATACATAGTAAATTTTATACTAGTGTAAACTTACTATTACGTATTCATGTGTTGAAAGTAACAAATTTTTGAGCATTCGATACAAAAACTAGTGCGTGCTACTGGTGCTAAAGAGTTAAGTGAAAAACCCATGCATATAATATACTATAATATACTATTTCGTGCTATTTTATTCAGATCATCTTGCAAAAGTTTATATCATCTTTCATGAAATAATATTTTTATTTACATGAAATTATTCAATTGCGTTCAATTGTCATTATAGCGGATGTTATTCTAATAAATATTCTTAAAATTAAGAATTAATTTACTAAAAACTTATAATATATATGTTTTTATAATTTTTACTTGTATTAAGAGATGAGTTTTAGTAATTTAACAGATTAAGTATTAGATTTTTAGTTTGTGGTAGGTATGTGTGTTTGACATATGACGGGATACATTCGGTATCCGATTTTAGTGAGGTCTTAGTTTTAGTACTAAATCTAAAATTGAAATTCCTCAAATCAATCATCTGAATCGTTCAAACCGCACCAATTGTTTCAAACCGTATGGCAAACTTAGACACCAAGAAAATGTTGGAAGCAAGTGTGATATGAACATACCGTTACTAAATGCCCAGAACGAGAGGTTCTGAAATTGCATCTTGGCATAGTTAATATAAAAATTGAGATGTAAAAGGTTGATATTAGTTTAAGAAATTTGGATTACAAATACGATTATAAGTATTCAAAAATTTTGTTTTTATTAATTGTGTTGTGTACAGCAAAAGTGTATAACACATAAAAACCTTGTAAGACCATGATCCTACAACAACATCCGTTCTAAGGTGTTGATGGACGCAAATTTTTTTTTTGTTTATATTTTTTTTAAGGAACGGAAAACTAAACAATAAACCCTAAGGATAGAGAAAATTTAAATAAAAAGTGAAAAGCAAATTTGTTTTAAAAATTTGCAGGAAAATAAAATCTAAAATAGGGTTGTCAATAATGCACGGTCTCAATAATTCAAGTCCATACATAAGGTTATATGAAGACTCGTTTCTTCGAGCAAGCAATAATGTGCAATCATTAAGGATATTTTCTATAACTAAGATTAAGAGTGCAACCATTGACTGAATCGAGGTCATCCGCCAGCACCAGTAATACATCAGCTTGGTTAGTGATATCTCACTGCTATTGCCAATGGTATATGATATCTCATGGGTACGCATATGTCAATAGGAGGGACTGAAGCACGCGGCGTTGTATATCCATAGATTAAAAATTAAAAAAAATGTTTTTATCAGAAAGATCCATTTTAATACAGGTTAACCCTCTATAAAAGTGAACCTGTTCTCTCTAGAGAAAAAACATTTTTACGTAATAATAAATGGTGTTTGAATAATATATGATGTTTTATAATGAATTTTACAAAGTCTCTAAATCAAAGTAACCATGATTGAATACTATTGGATGAATTTTGAATGTTATGTTATGTTGTCGTTTTCTTACTTAATCATTTGTAATAATATCGTTTATATTTATCATTCTAGAAAAATTGACGAGATGAAAACGAGCTACGATCATGAACTTGATACTTGCCCTACTCCAGGCTAAAGCGTCTCATGAAAAAATGTTCACTCACAAAAAAACAGTGTTTTCATCTCTTGTAGCAAAATATACTATTTTTAATATAATCAAAATTACACAAAAAATATCACATTAGTGGAACATATGTAGTGATTCAAAAAACTCAAAGAATTTTATTTAGTAAAGAATGTTATGTCTGTAAAAATTTCTATATTAAACGAGTGGCGACCCTCAAAGTGTCATAATAATAATTTTTTTGTTAATATTTTATTGTTTAAAATGAAAAAACATTTTTAGTATTTACTAGTTTATTAACAATTTGAAAATGACAAAAAAAAAAAACTTTAAATTTAAATGAATCATAACCGAATCTCAACCGAGCAAAAAGAAATATATTATTATTTGATTTTGAATATGTTCAAGATTTATGATTTTCAATATTTATATAAACATAGGTCCAGTAAAATTTATTGCACTGAATGATTTATGTGTTGAACTTACTTTGTACTTGTTAGTACTGTCCAACTTAGTATACGGAACCATAAATAATGGATACGCATCAAGATTTTTTATCTTTTTCATATTGTCATGTTTTTTAATCTTACTTCGAATTGGTTCATCTCTCTAAGTATTCAACACTGCTATTGTTTCACAACAAAAGGAAAACAATTCGACAAGCAATATATCTATCTATTGTAGAATATACAATAGCTTCAGAAACTCCAACGGTTGATTGTAGAAATTTTCAGTGCACCACAGCGTCCAATAATACTCAATATTTGGTTTTAAATAACACCTAAAACTTTATTCACAATTAAAGTAACTGTTGTTCTATTTACACGGTTTTAGGTTCACGATACACCGTTTCGATTACAATTAATTCCACTTAACGTAATCGCATTCCACTTAAACTGTTACTATGGAAGTCTAGTTCGGATTACCTCTTCACACTATCGCAGTCTAATTTAAACTAATGTGCCATTCTGCAAAAGGAAGTTCTTGTATACAATTTTTTTTAATTTCTCAAATATTCAAGGTAAATCCATTACTTACAAAGAAAGCATCATAAATTCTTATGAAATGTTTGTCATTATTTTGGGAATATTTTATTCAATGTTTTTATTTTTTTTATTTTTTTGCTTTGACCCTTTTCTAGGAAATAATGTGACGTTGATTTGAGTTTTGAAATTTTGTATACGGGAAATTATGGTTAAATACAATTTTGTTTTATATTTCATTGCGTTTATATGAAAAAGTAACATTACCCGCCACTTAAGTCTGTTGGTCCCTTAGAGGTTCTGAATATACGCTCTAATTATTGCATCCAATTTTTTTTCTTTTCCTTTTTCTCATAATGTTTAAAACTACTTTCTGTCCCATTGTAAGTCCTTGTCATGATTTTGTTTTTTGTCGGTCACATTCTTATTATTTTTCACTTACGATTTTTCGTATTTGACCTCCAGTTGGGCAAGCGGATCAGGATCTGATACAAAATACCTTACTAGGGTTCGCCCTATTTAATTGTACCCGCGTCACTACCAGAAATCATCAATCAATTCGAATCAACTTCTCTATTAGGGCTGACTTTTTTATCCTGATCTAAGTCTCATCTTTTCATTTGGCAAAATTATTATTTAAAGCACCAAAAGGATAAATTGTATTTTCGGGTTTTTATTTATTACGTTTTTATTGCGTTTTCAAGAAAAAAATTTGAATTTGTCTGTGTATTTTGAATTTTATGGTGGGAGGAATTTTTTTTTGGATATTTGGAGTTGAGTTTAAAAACAATTTTTGTCAAACTTATCATCAATATAAATTTTAATATATGCTTTCTGTTGTTCCAAATTTTAATTTCAGGAACATACCGACAATTACCGACAATAAGTGCAGTAACTAAATGTTTTCGGATCTGAATTCTTTGAACCTTGACCGATTAACTTGAAATTTGCTGAATAGTTAAGGGATGACTCAAAAATCAAAGGCGACATAGCGATGATTTGCGGTTTTACCTTGGGAGTAGCTGCCACCCCTTCTCGGGGTGGATTTTTTTCACTCAAAATAACCCCGAAAATAGATAAAGAGACACATTTTAAGTAAACATATTCTACAAAGTTTTTTCCATAGATCGATATTTTTCGACTTATTCGCTATTGAAAACTTGCATTTTTCGTTCAAATAAGCATGTTTTTTGTCGGTTTTTCACATATAACTGAAAAACTTGGCGTTCTATCAAAAAAGTTAAAATGAACCAAAATCTGTATGAGTTTTGTAAATTCAAAACGAAGGAAGTTATAGCTCATTGAAGAGAATTGTATTTTTTTAACAACTTGGTTCGAAGTATTCAACGTTAAAAAATGAAAGGCGTTGCATTTTTAGGGGAAACTTCTAAAACATTTTTATAATGCTATGCAATACCTTTAAAATAAGTACAAGTTTAATTCGTGTCCATTAAAACTAAGCGAGCTACGATGCAAAAACGGTGAGCAACTCGAATTTAAAAAAAAATCAGCGTTAAAATAGTTTTCATTTTTAATCAAATCTCAATATTAATTTTTTTATTATTCTTTTTTTCTTCCAAAATTTTTTATCAATAAATTTAATACAATTCCCATACACAATATGATCTTTTCATCACAATTTTCCTTTCAATTACTTTTTTTATATTATTAAAGATAAACTAAACAAAACTCAGTATTTTAGTTTTCTTTTGTTAAATTTTAACTCCCGATAAATATTCTGTTTTAAAATAACAATCACGATAGTGTTTAGTTATAGAAAGCGACTCTAAACTTTAACAATAAAAACCTTTCTTATTTTTTTAAATTATACATCGCGAATCTCCCAAAAATGGAGTTTAATTTTTGTTTTAATTTCAGATCCCGACTCAAAAGAATTTTAATTTATATTATTTTTAGTTAATATAAAACGCGAACTGATAAGTGAATTCAATTTACTTGATAATAAATCACGAACTGACAAAATAAGGAGTTTATATTTTTTTTTTTCAAATTATAAATCCCGACTGAACAATATTATTTAAAAATGCAACTATAAACAGCATTTTCTTAGCCTAAACGAGAGAGAAAAAAAGTTGATTGCATAGCATCCTCCCGCTTTGTAGCTATCGATAACACTCATACACTTACATCAAATTACCAAAAAAACGCATAAATCATACAGGCTTATTCTACATAAAGGCATATTGCTTTTATTTTCTGCTAATTGAAAGATATAAACAAAAATAGGAATCATCCTCTTTCAAATACAATCATTCCATCATTTAACCTGTTGAAAATATAAATGCATACATTGAAAGAAATTTAAAGTAACTATTTAGAGTTTTCAGGTTTTCATATAGAACGAAAAGAGTTCATACCCCTCATCTCTTTTGTTTCATTTTTATATTAAAACAAAAGAAAAAATAATAATAAAAAAAACTAAAAATATCTATGTAGAGATGATGTGAATACATAACAATATAAATTTATGAAATCATACATTTGATGGGGCGATCAAAAAGTTCTTTGCATTGTTATTACATTAATGATAAATTAAGTTAATGCAAAACATGTAACGTTGTAGAATCAAGGATTGAAAATGGAAAGGTGTTTTGCACTGGGGTTAGTCTTTACTGTTAGAGTTAACAACAAAGATCTAACTCCATTGCTAACACCTTTACTCAGAACTCAAATTGTTCTGTATTAGATTGTAGACATTTCCAACGCTACATGTTAGACATCACACGATTAGTCGTCATAACAACTTTTCGACTAAAATTAGATACAACGGCAAATACCCGCTTAGGTTCGAATGATGGTGGGTGAATCATTAGTATTGCATCATACAGCTAGTGCAAAATTATAGTTCTTTGACTAGTTTTTTTTAAATAATAACAATTAAAGCCTATTGGTTTTTACGTAAGCATAACAAATTTTTGTAGCAAGGGTATTTTGAATTGCATCGATGTCTCACATCCAAATTCAAACTACCTTCATTACCAACTTCTGTACGCACGTTTTCTTGTAAGATACTATTTCAGATTGTAAATCATTTAAAATACTTTACTAAAGCATGCGCACGTTATCTAAAATCTTTACTATTGTATTATTCTTTTTTTGTTTTTCGTTTTTCTTTTTAAAATTGCTTCATCCCCGATATCTTCCAAAAAAAGAAAAGTATTTGCCATTATTGGCAGTATTAATTAAAATATTAATAAAAGTAGTATTTTTTTGTTTTACGAAGAAATTTTCAAAATCGCGGTTTGGTAAGTCTGTTAGCGATTACGGAAGTAAGTCTGTGGTAAGTCTGTTAGCGATTAACCAAACCGTGAAACTCTACTGGTGATGTATAGCTGACATTTGAAAACAAATGTTCTTTTCTCATAATAATATTTTTTAATATTATCGTTTACTTTTTTATTTGTCTAAGGCATAGGGGTGGTTTTTAAGAGGTGAAAAGTTGAAAGACATAATAAACTTTGTTCGAAAACATAAAAGAAGATTTATTCTACATAACTAAATAAGAAGGGAATTCAAAAAATGAGTAAACCTACATTTTTTCTATATCTTCACGTAGGGGTGGTTGTCACTTCTTAAACATAAAAAGCGCAATTCGCTTATGTCACTTTTAAAGTTAAGAGTAAGGTGAGTTTAATTCCTAATTTTCATGAAAATTGATGACGGTTCAAAGAATTCAGAAGTAATGGTCTATTTTCATGTTCAGTTGTAATGGTCTATTTTCATGTTCATTCTGTACTATCATATTGTTACGATTACAGAATAATCTAGACGATTACGGTCACTTCCAGGAAAATAAAATCAACAAAACACAACAATTGAATGAAATGAATATTGTTGTTGTTGTACATATTCTTAGAAATAAGGTCTACATAAAACAAATGATTTTATTTCATGAATTAAATCAACGTAACGTAAAATAATCGAATATTCTAACATTTTCTCAAGGTTTCTAAAAAGTGACCGCGAAATTTCTAGAGATTAGGCAGAATGTATATAAGGAAATTACTTCTTGTAGATTTTAATTAGTTTATTTTAAACCTGCGATTGTGAAGTTAAAAATTATAAAAGTGATCTTTAAATTAGTTTTTGTGTAAAGTTTTTGTAAATAAAGTTATAAGTGTTATTAAATAGAAATATTTTGTGTATTATTTTGAACGTTGTGAATTGGAAATTTCTACAATAAACCGTTGGAGTTTCGAAGCTGTTGGAAGAATATTCTAGTTGGGAATATTGTTTGCTGATTGTTTTCCTGTTGTTGTGGAACAGTTAAGGTGTTGAATACTTAATAAAACCTGGTGTGTTTGCTTACTAATCAGTGATCGAACTCAGAAAGAGATTGGGAATTGCGTTTATCGAATTGAGAGTAAGGCCAATTCGAAGGAGGTTAAGAAAAACGTAACATTGGTGACATCGGCGGATTAGTTAGCTGTTAATAATGGTTTTATTAAGTGATTTGAAGGTTCTTGAGTTAAAGAAAGAACTAGAACAACGTGGATTGTCAACAAGTGGAAACAAAACTGAATTAATGCTACGGCTTCAACAAGGTATGGAAGCCAATGGAACGGAAGTGGAAAGTTACCAGTTTGGGGTAGTTACAACAAATACTGATTCAACTGTAGCTGATGAAGACAAAAGTTTTGTTGCGGAACCAACAACTTCATTGCCATCCGTAAATTTCGATTTTACGCAGTTAATGGCAATGATACAACAAATGAATTTAAATATAAGCCAGACAAAACAAGAAATTAATGCCAATATGAATCAGATGAATGCTAATATGGTTACCAACAAGGAAGAAATTAGTTGTAACATCAATCAACAAATGGCTACTACCAAGGAAGAAATCAGTAGTAACATCAATCAACAGCTGGAAACAGTCAACAATAACATGGCTGTTAATAAGGAAGAGATTACTGCGACACTTGCTGCAAATAAAGATGAGATGAACCAGCAAATAAATGAGTTGAATATTAGCATAAATCAACACTTGGAGAAACTTCTACAAATGTCAACGGCATTCGATGTTAAAGTCGAAAAAATTCAAACAGAAATGCAGGCATTTGAGCGTGGTTTGAATAAGGTCGTAACTAAAGTTGACGATTTTGAGAAGAGGTTACAAGATGTTGAAACAGCTAAGGGTTCTTCACATGTGGTACACCAAGTAGCAAATATTAAACTAAAGCCACCATCGTATGACGGTACCACATCTTTCGGCATCTTCAAGTTCCAGTTCGAGACCGCAGGCGATCAAAATGTTTGGAACGTTGAAAATCGTCTTGCTGCATTGATAGTTGCGCTTAAAGGTGAAGCAGCTGAAGCACTACAGGCAGTGCCAGAAAGTGACCGAAAAAGCTATGCTGAAATGATGAATGCATTGAAACGAAAATATGGCAGCGACCACAAAAAGGAGCTATACCGGATCGAGTTAAAGGGTCGCTTGCAACGGAATGGAGAAAGCCTTCAGGACTATTCTTCGGCAGTAGAACGGCTTGTACATTTGGCACATTCGAACACTCCACCATATTTTATGGAGAAAATGAAGATCGAGGCCTTCATTGATGGTATCCGAGATCCAGAAACCAGGATCAAAGTAATGACTACACCTAAGGCGACTTTCCATGAAACTGTCGCATACGCAATGCAATATGAGATGGTACAGAGGATGTGTGTGCCATCTGGTGGATGCAGAAAAAGGAATGTAGAGGGGAACATCAAAGGGGAAGTTTTGACACACAGAGATAGAAGCGACATCAGATGCTAGGTATGTGATGAAGAGGGTCACATGGCACGGGAGTGCAAGAAAAACAGGGAAGCAGATTGTCGTCTTCTGTGAAGAACAGAGGAGCCGAAGAAATGGAGAACGTAGGGTTCAGGAACAGCAGTAGAAAACTCCTGTGCTGGATATGTAGGAAATCGGGCCATATCTCACAGGACTGCTGGAACAGGAAGCGTGATAGATCTTCGTCTCCTATTCAACGGAAGCCTGTTGAAGGTGCAACTGTAAAGCCAAAAAGTGAGGAGAATGTTGCCTACATTCCAATTTCAAGAATTGCGGTAAATGGTGAAAGCTTGGGTATCAACGGACAACTTGAAGGTAAAGGTTGCTTCATGACACTGGATACAGGTTCAGCTCGAACATTCGTTCGCAAAGGTTTAATTGACGGTGTTTTGGAACCATCAGATGGATTGAAACTCCAAACAGTAACTGGAGAGTGTGCTGAAATAGAAGGTAAAAGAATCGCTGAAATAAAATTGGGAAATAACTGCTATCAACAAGAGGTGCTAGTGGCAGACATTATGGATGAAGTCATTTTAGGGATGGACTTCATGAAGGCGAAGGGATTAGTCTTCAATTTTGGATGTGGAATCCTAAAGGTAAATAATGTTGAGATGCCACTACTTGTGAATGAGGCAGAGTCAACAGATATTGACAGCGATGAGGAACTACGCAGTGCGGAGGAAAATCCAGCACCATCCAAACAGATGAGGGAAAGAAACGTCAACCAACGCAGACGTTTGAACAAACGCCGAAAGTTCAAAAGGAAACAAGTTCCGGTCCATTGCGAAGAGAGCAATGTAAATGAAGGGGTTCAAATAGCTTCAAACGGTGACGAATCGCAGCTGAAAATGAGAATGGTTCAGGGACATGGCAGTGTGAAACACTCAAAGGGAAGAGATAAGGAGCACTTTAAAGATAATGATTATCCATACTCATCACGGTGGGCTGATATAAAACAAAGTAATGGTCAAGGACTTAGAAAGGAACCAGAAGCAATTCTAAACCGCCTGGGAAATAGAAAAAAAAAATGTTTGGATTCAACAATTGGAAGAGAGATCTAGATCCTGTTCGGGACGAACAGGCTTAAGTGGAGGGTAATGTTACGATTACAGAATAATCTAGACGATTACGGTCACTTCCAGGAAAATAAAATCAACAAAACACAACAATTGAATGAAATGAATATTGTTGTTGTTGTACATATTCTTAGAAATAAGGTCTACATAAAACAAATGATTTTATTTCATGAATTAAATCAACGTAACGTAAAATAATCGAATATTCTAACATTTTCTCAAGGTTTCTAAAAAGTGACCGCGAAATTTCTAGAGATTAGGCAGAATGTATATAAGGAAATTACTTCTTGTAGATTTTAATTAGTTTATTTTAAACCTGCGATTGTGAAGTTAAAAATTATAAAAGTGATCTTTAAATTAGTTTTTGTGTAAAGTTTTTGTAAATAAAGTTATAAGTGTTATTAAATAGAAATATTTTGTGTATTATTTTGAACGTTGTGAATTGGAAATTTCTACAATAAACCGTTGGAGTTTCGAAGCTGTTGGAAGAATATTCTAGTTGGGAATATTGTTTGCTGATTGTTTTCCTGTTGTTGTGGAACAGTTAAGGTGTTGAATACTTAATAAAACCTGGTGTGTTTGCTTACTAATCAGTGATCGAACTCAGAAAGAGATTGGGAATTGCGTTTATCGAATTGAGAGTAAGGCCAATTCGAAGGAGGTTAAGAAAAACGTAACATTGGTGACATCGGCGGATTAGTTAGCTGTTAATAATGGTTTTATTAAGTGATTTGAAGGTTCTTGAGTTAAAGAAAGAACTAGAACAACGTGGATTGTCAACAAGTGGAAACAAAACTGAATTAATGCTACGGCTTCAACAAGGTATGGAAGCCAATGGAACGGAAGTGGAAAGTTACCAGTTTGGGGTAGTTACAACAAATACTGATTCAACTGTAGCTGATGAAGACAAAAGTTTTGTTGCGGAACCAACAACTTCATTGCCATCCGTAAATTTCGATTTTACGCAGTTAATGGCAATGATACAACAAATGAATTTAAATATAAGCCAGACAAAACAAGAAATTAATGCCAATATGAATCAGATGAATGCTAATATGGTTACCAACAAGGAAGAAATTAGTTGTAACATCAATCAACAAATGGCTACTACTAAGGAAGAAATCAGTAGTAACATCAATCAACAGCTGGAAACAGTCAACAATAACATGGCTGTTAATAAGGAAGAGATTACTGCGACACTTGCTGCAAATAAAGATGAGATGAACCAGCAAATAAATGAGTTGAATATTAGCATAAATCAACACTTGGAGAAACTTCTACAAATGTCAACGGCATTCGATGTTAAAGTCGAAAAAATTCAAACAGAAATGCAGGCATTTGAGCGTGGTTTGAATAAGGTCGTAACTAAAGTTGACGATTTTGAGAAGAGGTTACAAGATGTTGAAATAGCTAAGGGTTCTTCACATGTGGTACACCAAGTAGCAAATATTAAACTAAAGCCACCATCGTATGACGGTACCACATCTTTCGGCATCTTCAAGTTCCAGTTCGAGACCGCAGGCGATCAAAATGTTTGGAACGTTGAAAATCGTCTTGCTGCATTGATAGTTGCGCTTAAAGGTGAAGCAGCTGAAGCACTACAGGCAGTGCCAGAAAGTGACCGAAAAAGCTATGCTGAAATGATGAATGCATTGAAACGAAAATATGGCAGCGACCACAAAAAGGAGCTATACCGGATCGAGTTAAAGGGTCGCTTGCAACGGAATGGAGAAAGCCTTCAGGACTATTCTTCGGCAGTAGAACGGCTTGTACATTTGGCACATTCGAACACTCCACCATATTTTATGGAGAAAATGAAGATCGAGGCCTTCATTGATGGTATCCGAGATCCAGAAACCAGGATCAAAGTAATGACTACACCTAAGGCGACTTTCCATGAAACTGTCGCATACGCAATGCAATATGAGATGGTACAGAGGATGTGTGTGCCATCTGGTGGATGCAGAAAAAGGAATGTAGAGGGGAACATCAAAGGGGAAGTTTTGACACACAGAGATAGAAGCGACATCAGATGCTAGGTATGTGATGAAGAGGGTCACATGGCACGGGAGTGCAAGAAAAACAGGGAAGCAGATTGTCGTCTTCTGTGAAGAACAGAGGAGCCGAAGAAATGGAGAACGTAGGGTTCAGGAACAGCAGTAGAAAACTCCTGTGCTGGATATGTAGGAAATCGGGCCATATCTCACAGGACTGCTGGAACAGGAAGCGTGATAGATCTTCGTCTCCTATTCAACGGAAGCCTGTTGAAGGTGCAACTGTAAAGCCAAAAAGTGAGGAGAATGTTGCCTACATTCCAATTTCAAGAATTGCGGTAAATGGTGAAAGCTTGGGTATCAACGGACAACTTGAAGGTAAAGGTTGCTTCATGACACTGGATACAGGTTCAGCTCGAACATTCGTTCGCAAAGGTTTAATTGACGGTGTTTTGGAACCATCAGATGGATTGAAACTCCAAACAGTAACTGGAGAGTGTGCTGAAATAGAAGGTAAAAGAATCGCTGAAATAAAATTGGGAAATAACTGCTATCAACAAGAGGTGCTAGTGGCAGACATTATGGATGAAGTCATTTTAGGGATGGACTTCATGAAGGCGAAGGGATTAGTCTTCAATTTTGGATGTGGAATCCTAAAGGTAAATAATGTTGAGATGCCACTACTTGTGAATGAGGCAGAGTCAACAGATATTGACAGCGATGAGGAACTACGCAGTGCGGAGGAAAATCCAGCACCATCCAAACAGATGAGGGAAAGAAACGTCAACCAACGCAGACGTTTGAACAAACGCCGAAAGTTCAAAAGGAAACAAGTTCCGGTCCATTGCGAAGAGAGCAATGTAAATGAAGGGGTTCAAATAGCTTCAAACGGTGACGAATCGCAGCTGAAAATGAGAATGGTTCAGGGACATGGCAGTGTGAAACACTCAAAGGGAAGAGATAAGGAGCACTTTAAAGATAATGATTATCCATACTCATCACGGTGGGCTGATATAAAACAAAGTAATGGTCAAGGACTTAGAAAGGAACCAGAAGCAATTCTAAACCGCCTGGGAAATAGAAAAAAAAAATGTTTGGATTCAACAATTGGAAGAGAGATCTAGATCCTGTTCGGGACGAACAGGCTTAAGTGGAGGGTAATGTTACGATTACAGAATAATCTAGACGATTACGGTCACTTCCAGGAAAATAAAATCAACAAAACACAACAATTGAATGAAATGAATATTGTTGTTGTTGTACATATTCTTAGAAATAAGGTCTACATAAAACAAATGATTTTATTTCATGAATTAAATCAACGTAACGTAAAATAATCGAATATTCTAACATTTTCTCAAGGTTTCTAAAAAGTGACCGCGAAATTTCTAGAGATTAGGCAGAATGTATATAAGGAAATTACTTCTTGTAGATTTTAATTAGTTTATTTTAAACCTGCGATTGTGAAGTTAAAAATTATAAAAGTGATCTTTAAATTAGTTTTTGTGTAAAGTTTTTGTAAATAAAGTTATAAGTGTTATTAAATAGAAATATTTTGTGTATTATTTTGAACGTTGTGAATTGGAAATTTCTACAATAAACCGTTGGAGTTTCGAAGCTGTTGGAAGAATATTCTAGTTGGGAATATTGTTTGCTGATTGTTTTCCTGTTGTTGTGGAACAGTTAAGGTGTTGAATACTTAATAAAACCTGGTGTGTTTGCTTACTAATCAGTGATCGAACTCAGAAAGAGATTGGGAATTGCGTTTATCGAATTGAGAGTAAGGCCAATTCGAAGGAGGTTAAGAAAAACGTAACAATATATTTAATAGAAAAGTTGGTTGAAATAAGGAAAACTCAAAATAACTCGCAGTTTTAATTCCAAAATCTGTATGGATTCTGTACTCATATATAAATTAATTATGATTCAGAATTTAAATTATTATTCTAAGTAAAATATTTGTTGAGTTTTAACTTTTTTTTTCCAAAAACTTGAATAACTTGTTGCAAAATGCAGAAATATTCGTGTTTTTAGCTTAAAAGAAAGGGTATTGAATTTACTATATGCACCAAGAAATTGAAAAATTTTAAAATCATTTTTTGTTCAAAATTTATGGCATTGAATATGGAAAAATTTAAAAACGGAATTTTTCCAACTTTTTCGAGCGTATCTTCCAGAATCCTTGATAGATTTTTGCAAAAGATCGCTCAAAATGTTTGTTATATTTACTATGCACTTGTTTCATTAATATATTTAATTTGTTTGTTTTGTAAAATATGAGATCCAAAAACCGGAATAACATTTTTTTTTCACAAAAATATAGGTTTTTCGCGAATATATCAAAAATAATAGCTAGATACACCCAAAAAATAAAAGTCACTTTTAATAGTACATTATGATGCTAGGACGAAAAGCTAAAGATTTTGGGAGGATGTGGAGTTTGCACACACATTAAGTCCAAAATAGCTTACGTCCGTGCATCATATACTATTTTTTATTCGCCGCAAGCAAAATATTTTAAGAAAAGTTGTTTATTCTAAATTAAATTATAAATTTTCATAAATTTTAAAATAAAAATATGTAGAACAAGTAACCTTTGACAAAATATTTATTATTTTTTCCAAATTATTGTGTAGCTATGACAACAAATGATAACAACTATTTTAATTGGATAATGAAATTTTGAATTTAAGGGCTGCTTTGATAAAAATTTTCATTTTTCATAGAATTTAAACAAATACAAATGCTTTTTACTTTTTTGGACGTAGCTATGACAACAAAATAAATAGTTGAGAAGTGATACTTTAAAGCCGCAAAACACAGTAATAAAGTAACACTTTAATATGTAGGCGAATAAAATTTTTTTTATAAATACAGTAAAGTTGTACTTGTTGAAACTATACGTTCCTTTATGGAACATGTATTGATGTATGGCAAAACAAAAAATATAGGTTGGCGGATAAGTAATAGCCGATTTTTTTAAAACTTAAAATAGAGTGTTGTAAATAAAACTTTTTGTTTAAATTTATATGTCAATTTAAATAGAATTGTTTGCTCTACAATATTGTAAAAAAAGTTTTCTTGTTTGGTTTAATATTTGTTTATTTATAGGTCATCAAAATGTAGTGTCAAGTTGACAAAAACGAACATTTTCGACACCACCTACTTTTTGCTTTTAATCGATGTGTTAATGCTCGAGAGATTTGTGCTGTGTACTGTTGCTGTGTACTGTGTGTGCTGTGTACTATGTAGAATGGCACCCGCGTAAGACAATGTTGGGTGTATGGTGGGATTGGGAAGGAATCATCCATTATGAATTGCTTGAGCGAAATCAAACGGTAAATACAGAACTTTATGTTCAACAAATGCAACGAGTTAGGAATACTATCCAACAAAAGCGACCCAATAGAAAATATGGCATTCTTTTGCAACACGACAACGCTCGCCCTCATATTGCAAACATGACCAAGGCAGCCATTCAAACTCTAGGCTGGGAAGTGTTGCCACATCCTCCTTACTCTCCTGACTTGGCTCCTTCAGATATTCAACTTTTTCTTTCACTTTCGTTCATTACGCGGCGTATCGTTCAATAACGACGTAGAATTAAATGTTTGGTTGAATGAATTTTTTGATTCGAGGCCGGGTGATTTTGAATCGACATGCGGCATTGAACAACTTGTTGATCGTTGGGAGGAAGTCGTAGATACTAGTGGTGAATATATAATTGATTAATGTATTGTTTTTTGCTAGTTAGAATAAATTAAAAAAAAAACGGCCATTACTTATCCGACAACCCGAAAAAAACCTGCCTATATACAAATGCTACAATGTGTTTAAATTTGAAGGGAATCGGTGAAGAGCTTTCGGAGATTATCTTACAAACGAACATTTACATTTTTATTTATATAGCAGATAAATAGATAGGTTATATTGGTTTTTCGGTAAACGGCTGTAAAGTTTAACTTTACTGCCGCTAGGGAGTTGCTAAAGTCTTACTTTTTAGCCTGACAGCAAAAGTAACGCCATTTTTATTTTATATTACGGAGGCTGTAAAGTAGCATTTGTTATTTGTTAGTTTGTTATTTTTTCAAACATATTGTATAACCATGACAACAAAAAATAAGTTGATTCTCATATTATGAAATTTTGAAAAGGCTGCTTTGATAAAAAAATTTTATTCATACAAATTTAAATGTTTTTTTCTCTTTTTTGGAAGTAATTATGACGATACAAATTCAATTCAATTCAAACAAAAGGAAAATCGAAAAAAGAAAAAGAAATTTAACTAAATTTTATTTTCAATTTAGTATATGCTTTGTTTGCGGAGCGTATAAAGGTATTATTTTGGATTTAATTAATTTTTTTATTTTCTTTTTTTTAATTTTTTTTATTTATATCAAAGTTTAGTATAGTGACGTAAAGAATAATATATTAGTTTGAAAGTGATAAAATAAAATGACTTATTCAAATTCAAGAATGTATGGTTGTATATATGTATGGATGTATGTACATATGTATGTATGTATGTTTGTATGCATGTATGCATGTATGTATTTATGTATGTATGTATGTATGTTTTGTTATACATATGTATGTTTTTTGTAGAATTATAGTTAAGCAGCAGGTGCACACAGAATAGATTAGAAGAGGTTAGATTATGATGGATAGTACTTAGTAATTGTATCAAAGCCAGATGAAAAGGCAAACAGTGTATTGGCGTGCGGGGAAGTGGGGGGGTGGGGTGGTCGTAGCCCGCGGTATACCCTCTTGTTATATATATGTACATGTATGAGTATATTCAAAACCCCCGATATATCATAGCCCTACCCATTCACGCCATTTGCAATAAACAATGAACATTGCCATATGCAAAAAATTGGATTAGTGTTTTTGATTAAATATTTTTGAATTTTTTTTATATGGAGTTCTATTTTTCCAGATGGCGTTATGAGCGTTATGGCGATTTTTTGAATTTTTTTATATTGAGTTTTAATTTCAAAATGGAGCTACAAGTTCACGATTTTTACTGTGCTAAAAAATGAAGAAGGCTTCTATATCGGGGGTTTTGGTATAATTCATAGCAACGAGTTTGCCTAAATGTTGATTAATTATATATGAGTATGTATGTTTTTATTATATAGAGAAAAATTTGTATTTTGTTGTATATGTTTTAAATCCTAACTTGCAAGATTCTCTCATTTGTTGTTTATGAAGATTTTTTATTTAGAGAAGAATTAATGTGTGTTTATGTATTTAGTTTATTTATTTCGAGAGAAATTAGTAATTCGTTGTGTATGTTTTAAATCGTTATACATAAAGATTAAATTTATTGCGTAGCTACTGGGGGGATCCCGTGGGCTTTGCGTGGTATAGGATTAATAGTTTAGTAATCCATTCTTGTTTAGTTATCCAAAAAAAAGGTACCTGGTACGTAGGTCTTAAAAAGTTTTTACGTGTTGTTCTGACATAAATTGTAATTCCTGGTGCAAAACACATTTTATTTAAAAAAAAACATTTTGCCAATCTTCTGTCTTTTTCAAAGAAGTCTAGATCTAATATTTTTTGATTATAGGCATTACAAAATTAATAACTAGCAAATGCTGTGGTTGCAAATAACGTCATATAAAGTCACGATGCCTGTGTTTTCCAAATAAGTGGTCAGAAACTTTTTTTTTATTTTTTTTTATTATATTTTTTTACACTCAAACCCATTTTTGTGCGGGGGATAGGGACCGCATAAAAAAGTTGCATGAATCGCATTAAAAAAATTTGATTAAAATTTTCGTATACGGCACAAAAATATATCGCACAAAAAAGAACCGCACAAAACCTGTTTCAGTGTACTTTTTTTTGTTATTTAACTTAATTTAATTTATTTTATTAGTATTGTTACGGTTCATCATAACAAAAGCAAAATCATCAGCATTCATCAGCAATTCATCAGCAAAATCATAACAAAACACAACAATAAATTAATGAAACGAATAGTGTTGTTGTTGTATTCTTAGAATTTGGGTCAACATAAATAAAATACATATATCCAAATAATTACGTAGATTTTTATTCTAGATCTTTCTCAGTTTTTCCTAGAATAATCGAGAAATTATTTAGAATTGCTTATAAAAGGAGTCCCCTCTTGTAGTTTTTTAGTTTTATTTTAAACCTGCGACGGTAAAGTTAAAATTATAAAAGTGAATTTTTAAATGAGTTTTTGTGAATAAAGTTTTAAGTGTTATTGAGTAGAAATATTTTGTGTATTATTTTGAACGTGGAAATTTCTACAATCAACCGTTGGAGTTTCTGAAGTTGTTGAAAGAATATTCTAGTTAGCAATATTGTTTGCTGTATTGTTTTCTTATTGTTGTGGAACAATTAAGGTGTTGAATACTTAATAAAACCTGGTGTGTTGCTTACTAATCAGTGATCGAACTCAGAAAGAGAAGTAAGATTAAAAAAACGTAACAGTATTATAAAAAATATTGCAAAAGCTGTCATAGTGGCATCATTTGGCAGTCAGCAAATGCAATTAGGTAAAGGGTCTCTTAAACTAGATAAATTTGTGCATGAAATACTTGTTAAAATACACTTAACACATACAAAAAGTTAACACAATAGCTTTCATAAAAAATGGCAAAAGATGGCGGTTCGACAAAGATTAAAATTTACGCTGATGATCTGTTCATTCTCGGCCGAAGTGAAGTTGTAATGCATAAAACTTTTAAGTCGCTTGAAAGTAGTACTAGACAAATTGGTGTGCAAATAAATTATAAAAAAACATACATATTCATTATCCATGTTTCAAGAGAGAGACTGAGGAAAAAGATTGGATGCGCGAAGATGCACGAATTGAGAGAGTTGAATATTTTAAATTTTGATATCGATCAATTTGGATCACTCTTATTGTAAACAAACTCAATTTATCTAAGACTTTGATTAGACCGGTTGTGATATATAGGTCATATACCTGAACACTTACACAAACTGACGAATCACATATATTTGTATTTTAGTGTAAAATCTTAGACAACATTTATGGTCCACTTATAAGACTGAGAGTACAAGACTCAAAAATTTAGAGTACAGGACCAGATATAACTTTAAAATTAGGGGCCTTCTTAAAAGTCCCGATATAATATAGGTTTGGGAATGTTCTATGGTCTAAAAAAATTATACGTAAGTTAACAGGAACCTAGTGAGCGCGAGGTAGATCAAGACTCCAATAAAATCTGGATGTAATAAACCACTTAAAAACCCACTGTGGCCACTTAAAGAACCGCTGTTGCCACCCGCTGTTTCAGTTTACTCGTCAACGATCCTACATGCAGCATAAACGCCACAAAAACAAAATCTTACTTTTATTTGTTTTTTTACGTGAAATAAGAAAAAAAGTGTCAAGTTTATTTTGATCAGTTCAGAAAATAAAATTAAATAATATATATTTATCTGTTGCCAAAAAAACATATTTTGGGGAAGCGCCAATCTCTCATTACATCGTTACAACAAAACGTTAAATAAATTTTAACGAAATTAACTCTTTTGAAATACAAATTATTATACATGACACCTTCAATCTCTTGAACAATAAAACATCTTTGTTAACCTTTTTAATAACTCTATATTATTTGGATTGTTCGTGGTCATTAGTTAGAAAAGAAATCGTTGTTTTGTTTGACTGTCAACAAAATTTATTAACGCAAGCTTATCATTGCATTTAGTTAATGACTTTTAAAAAGGTTTTTCAAAATAATTTAACATGAGGTATTGACATAATTGATTATGGTATTACATATTGAAAAATATGGAGGGGCTGAAATCTCACAGCTCTGAGATATCAAGACTTCGGTCTGGGTAAAGGATTTTGATATAATTTTCGGCAAAAAACTTTCACGAGGACATGGTTTTTAGTATATCAAACATATATATCAAACATAACTCTTTGTATATCAAACATAACTCTTTGTTAAAGTACAAGTATTTTTTATAAATGTGTTTAAAAATTTATTACAAAACTAACACGAAACATCAATACGTTGCCGGAAAATTATAATCAAAATTCCAAAAATATTGTTAAATTAAATAAAATCAAACTTTTTCAAAATTCCAAAAATATTCTAAAAATTAGAATGAAATCAAATATTTAAACTTTTTCTAAATTCCGATAATATGCCAAAAATTCTTAAAAATTCGAACTTTTCCTAAATTCTAAAAATATTGCAAAAATTATTACAAAATCAAAAATTGAAACTTTTTTCAAAAATTCCAAAAATTATAATAAAATCAAAAATTAAAAATTTTTCAAAATTCTAAAAATATTCCAAAAATTCTTACAAAATCAAAAATTAAAACTTTTTCCGAAATTCTAAAAATATTGCAAAAATTATTACTAAAAAAAATTATTATTATTAAAATTTCAAAACAGCTACATTTTTTTTTCCAAAAAATTGGGTAAAAAATAAATGATTTGACATTTTTTGACACACTTGACAACATTTTTTTGACAAACTTATAATGCCATAATTCTCAATAATAATAATAAAATTTCATTTCGAGCAAACAATTTTATTTTTTCCAAAAAATTGGGTAAAAAATAAATAAAAATCTCTCTTTTGACACACTTGACAACATTTTTTTTGACAAACTTATAATGCCATAATTCTCAATAATAATAATAAAATTTCAATTCAAACAAACAATTTTATTTTTTTCCAAAAAGTTGGGTAAAAAAATAAATAAAAATCTTTCTTTTGACACACTTGACAACATTTTTTTGACAAACTTATAATACCATAATTCTCAATAATAATAATAAAACCGAAGTAGTTTCATTTCAAACAAACAATTTTTTTTTCCAAAAAATTGGGTAAAAAAATAAATAAAAATCTTTCTTTTGACACACTTGACAACATTTTTTGGACAAACTTATAATGCCATAATTCTCAATAATAGTAATAAAATTTCATTTCCAACAAAAAATTAATTTTATTTTTTTCCAAAAAATTAGGTAAAAAAAAATAAAAATTTTTCTTTTGACACACTTGACAACATTTTTTGACAAACTTATAATGCAATAATCTAGTTTTTGATCTCACATACCAATCCCGACCATCAAGATTCCCCCAAATTTAATGTTCCTACTCGTAATCACTTAAAATGAACGTTTTTTAAGCCAAAAATATGAAAATTTGCTTTTTTTGACACACATAATGATTTTTTTGACACACTTCCGGTACAGTTATCGAACACAGCGTCCTTTCGGACCTGCATCTTGTGAATACCTATTTTTAGAAAAAAAAATTTTTGAAATCCCTCCAGCCGTTTTCCCTGCAGTGTAGGTAATGACGGCGGCCGACAGACAGACATACATTTTTTTTTCTTTGCTTTTAGGTAGATTTCATATAAAAATCTACCTATTGCAATGGGCTTCATCTCGGAATTTCGGAAAATTTTTTGTGCCAAACGACTATATATGATAAGCGGAGACAAAAAAACAAAAAAAAAAAAAATTTATATATATATATATATATATATATATATATATATATATATATATATATATATATATATATATATATATATATATATATATATATATATATATATATATATATATATATATATAAACGATATGAGATATAACGAAAACGACCGGCACTCTCACGGTCGCATTTGTTGAGCTAGATCAAAAAAATTTTCTGTACTTGTGTGTTTTAATAATATCTTGGACAAGTTCGTGAATCAGCAAAATCCAACACGTGGTTAAGAAACTAGAGGCTTTTTTCCGAAAAAAATTGATTTTTTAAAACCGTTATAACGGTTGTTTGGATACTAATATTTCAAAAAATTTAACAAATTTAGAATCTTTGGAATCTTTTTTATCAATTTGTTTTAAAAATAGACCTCTGCAGTTAGAGGTTCCTGAGTGAGCGGCTCCAACAAAAAAGTTTGCAAAAAAATTTTTTTTTTTTAAACAACCGGCACTCTCACGGTCGCATTTATAAGGCCAGATCAAAAAACATTTTTTAAAAATGTGCGTTTTATTAATATCTTTGAAAAGTTCGTAAATCAGTCCAATCCAACACATGGTTAAGAAACTAGAAGCTTTATACTAGAAAAAAACTCTGTTTTTTAGATCCGTTATAACGGCCGTTTGGATTCTGATATTTTTAAAAACTTCATAAATTTAGAATTTTTGAAACCTTTTTAATCAGTTTCTTTCAAAAAAAAGACCTCTGCAGTTGGAGGTTTCTGAGTGAGCGCCTCCAACAACAAAGCTTGTAAAACACAAAATGCGTTTGAATCAACCGGCGCTCTCACGGTTGCAGTTGTGGAGCCAGATCAAAAAACCTTTCTTAAAAATGTGTGTTTTGTTAATATCTTGGACAAGTTCGTAAATCAGAAAAATCTGACACATGGTTAAGGAACTATACCCAAGCAACACAATAGGTGATTTTCAACTACAGTTTGGTGTAAATTTACCTAATTATGTAAAAATTACGTCGATTCAACCAGTTTTCTTGACTTTCAAATGAATTTTACTTATAGGTAGTTAATTAGGTTGATTATACGTATTTTTCGCCCAAAAAAATTATATCAAAATAATAGTAGAATTTAAGTCAAAACCAGCACACACCTATACCTAATTTTTACCTAAAATCAACCTCAAAGTCAATTTTATTTTGAACACGTAATTTAGTCGCAAAATGAGGAGAGTTTTACCACATTTTTCACCTATTTTCAACCTCAAATAACATTTTTTCTAAGTTGAAAAACAAGGAAAATTACACCTAATTTTACCTAATTTTCCACTTCATAGTAAGCTTAAGTCTTGTAAGGTAATTTATAATCAAATATTTGGTAGAAAATAACTTAAAAACTAATCTATAAGTCGATTATACCAAAAATACTATTTTATTGTCGACTTCATCTTCGAAAATTAGTAAAAATTTACTTAAATAAGAAATAAGTTACCTATTTAAAGGATGTAATTTAACAAAAAAAAAATTATACGTAATATCTTATTGCTGTAATTACAAAAATTAGGAAAAACATTTTTTTGAAGGATGATGTACAATTTTGTTTGATGCAATTTTTGTAAATTTAATTTAATTAATATTAGATAGAATATTTAATATTAGATAGAATTATTATTTATTTATATTAGATAGAATTATTATTAATTATTAACAAATTAAACCAAAGATATTTAGTAAATAATGAAACTGAGTAATTATTCATTATTTGTACCCTTAATAAAATTATCGACTAAAGATTAAATAATTATAAGATTTTCATATATAACTAGTATTTGGGTTTTATTTATTTTTCTATAATGAAACACATATTGGGTTTTAGAAAAAAATTCAATAGACAATGGAAAATTAAATCTCCATAAAAAAGTGTAATTGAATATGCCATTATACTTGTGCAATTAGCAGCAACAATACTTAAATTTTTATACAAAACGATGCTGGTGTACCAATAGGTAGAAATTCACTAAAATAGAACGCGTAGAAATTCAAATGCAACCAATTTGGTAGAATGTTACCAGTTTAAGTAGAAATTTCTTAAATAAAAGATTGCGACCTAATTTAGGTTATTGTCAACTTAAAATTAAGAAAAATTTTCTTTAGAGTCGAAAAATTATGTGAAATTTACTTTAAAGTAGATTTTGCTTAGTCCGCCATATTCAAACTTATTTTTGTTGAAAGTATTACTCCGCCATATTGTTATCTAAGTGAGATTTTTGGTAAAAGAAAATTATTTTCAAAGAAATGAAAAAAATATATTTTTGTATTATTTATTTTTTTTGAAGCCCATTAATATTTTTAGAAGTACAATCCTAAAGTTTATCAATAATATTTTTTTCGTTATAAAAATTCATTTTTAAACCATTTTATTGCGAAATATAAAATTAAAATTTATTATAAATTATATATTAAGTGAAAATTACTTTTTTTCATCTTTTTCGAATTTGACATGTGATGCCCAAATACATATTATTTTATAATTGGTAAAGGAGAAGATGAAATTGCTTATAATATTACCTAGTTGGTAACTCACAACTAATTAGGTTGAAAATAGGTGCAAAGCAACCTAAATCGACGTCGATTTGACGTGGAATCTTCCTAAATTAAGGAGAAATTTACTTAAATAGGTAGAAAAAGTAGGAAGAAAAATACCTAAATAGAATATTTTAACCCTAAAATTACGTCGAATCGACGTCGAATTTTTCCCCACATTGGTCGATTCGATGTAATTTTACATCTCATTATTAAGGTTTTATAACCTTGAAGTCAAATTTTAATTACAATGTTACCAATTTTCGACTTATTTTGTTGCTTGGGTAGGCTTTATACTAGAAAAAAAAGTAGTTTTTTTAATCCGTTATAACGGCCGTTTGAATACTAATATTTTTAAAATCTTCATAAATTTAGAATTTGTGGAAACATTTTAATCCGTTTCTTATAAATATAAACCTCTGCTGACTTGTTGGCTTCAACAAAAAAGTTTGCAACAATCCCCAACTACAATTTCCAAAAACCTTATAACAGTCAATGTCAACCTTATAACAGTCAAAAAAATAAAAGATTTGAATAGAAGAAATAAATTTTTTTTTCTTAGAAATAACTATTTTGATATTTTGCAGTAATTGCACGACATATGATATAGAGCAGATTTGTGTCATAAATTGTCACACACATGTTCTGTGGTAGATTTGATATTTGTTGTTGCAAAATTGAATAGATATAATTTTGCTTGTAGGTAGCTAATTATCTTTTTACAATTTGTTCGATATCTGTTTGAAATTAGTTTGTTTTGTTTAAACTAATCTGATACATCAGATTCTACTGGCACACAAAACTGTCTGATCTCGAAATCTACCTATTTCTAGCGGATATACGTGCCGCTTGGACTTTTTTAGAATCAGGAGGTCCTAAAACGTCGAGAAATGTCAAAAAAAGTGGAGCTAAAATTTCACTTTGAGCTCATGAATGTAATACTTAGGTCTTTCAGACCGAAGTAATTCTAATCCCAATTTATCATCGATGAAAGGTTAAAAATATCAAGTTGTTGCAGTCTACAGATTGCATGTCGTTTTTTAACAATACTTTAAAATTGCAATTGCTAGGGCGATGTTATTTGAGTTTTTTGTGTGTGAATCCGGAATTCAGAACTTCTAAATAATAGAAACAGTTGGAAAATATATGCTAAATCTATGCTAGGAAAATATACAGTTAGGTTGGAACATATACAGTTGGAAAATATATACAGTTGGAAAATATATGGAAAATATTTGCTAAATCTTGATTGATTGAATCGTCTTGCAAAAAGTTTGAATTTTTTATGATTTTATAATTTTTGCAATATTTTGTAATTTTGAAAGAAGTTTCAATCTTTGATTTTGGATTAATTTTTGGAAAATTTTTAGGATTTTGAAAAAACTTTGTATTTGATATAATTTTTGGAATATTTTTAGCATTTGAAAAAAAGTTTAAATTTTTGATTTTATCATAAATTTTAGAATATTTTTGGAATTATGAAAAATATTTGAATTTTTGGTTTTGTAATATTATCTTGAATATTTTTGGAATTTTGAAGAAAGCTAAAATTTTTAATTTTTATTATAATTTTTGAATCTTGGAAAAAGATTGAATTTTTGATTTTAATATAATTCTTTGAAATCATTCAATCAGGCGCCCCTTTTTTTGAAAAAAAAAAAAATAAATAAATAAATTAACTATTTGTATATGACATGAAATGTAATTGAACGTGAAATTGGTAGATAATGGGTTATTTGTTTTGAAAAGTTGAGTAGTTTGCTGAGTAGATCATCTTTTCACTAAATTATGCTAATTGGGTAGCGAAAATCCGAAATTCAATGTCCACGCCGTGCTGCCTGGGTAGTGCTGACAGAATTAGGTTAGTGTATCGCTCTCTGCCTGAGCGCTCCTGATGCTCTTATAAGTCTAGAAACAGAGGCTAAGAGGTATAGGAAGGATATCATAGTTCTGCAAGAAATTAGACAGCCGATAATCGGGAAAACAAGATTTGGATAGTTACTCTCTATACTGTAGTGGTCATCCTTCTCGAAGAGAATTTGGAACTGGCTTTCTTGTTGGTGCACGCATACAAGAATCCGTGATGAAATTCATCCCGGTCAATGAGAGGATCTGCTACCTACGGGTACGCGGTACATACAACAATATTTCTCTTATTGCCGTGCATGCACCTACTGAAGCTAAGACCGTCGACGAGAAGGATACTTTCTACATAGCACTGGAAGAGGTTATGAAACAAACACCAACACGCGACTTCATTATGGTTCTTGGTATTAAAGTCACCAAGAACCATAATGAAGTCACAAGTCCAAGCACAGGTTGGAAGAGAATATTTTTTATGGAAATGTGGTGGGTCTCAACAGTCTGCATTTGAATTTGAATAATAATGGTGAGAGAATGACTGACTTTGCATTATCAAATAATTTGAGAATTGTTAGTACGTTCTTTCCGCATCGATCGATTCATAAACAGACTTGGGTTTCACCGAATGGAAACACTCGAAATCAAATTGATCACGTTCTAGTAACAGCACGTTTCTTTTCGAGCGTTCTGGATGTGCGATCCTTTAGAGGTGCATACATTGGAAGTGACCACTTCCTTGTATGTGCTAATATAAGGTTTCCCTTCTCAAACCCTAGCATTCCAAAATTCAATAAACGGAAACGTTTTAACATCTCATCACTAAAGAAAGCTGAAACAGAAGAGAAATATCAAAACCATATTGCCGAAACATTGGAAAAATCAAGATCAATTACTGGAGTCGTCGATAAGTCATGGCATTTTTTTAAAGATGCTGTTTTGAGCACTGCTGAAAGAATACTTGGACGACCACAAACCACTCCAGAATACATGGATGGATCAAACATGCCTTTCCGCTAATCAATACAAAAGAGATAGCTATCTAAAATGTCTACAAAGTCGCAAAACCAGGTCCACAAAGGAGAACTATAAACTGGCAAAACAAGCCGTTACAAAGCTATGTAGACAAACGAAGAGAGAATGGTGAAACAGACAGTGTGAGAAGATTGAAAGCTTCAATAAAGAACATCAATCGCGTAACTTCTTTCAACAGGTTAAGGCCTTACAGAAGGGGCCCCTAAATAAATCAACTGCTATTCAAAACGAAGATGGGGAGCTACAAGTAGACCTTATAAATAATTTAAATACTTGGGCCGCTTATTTTGAAAATCTTCTCAACTTAAGTGACCAGCAACAAGTCGGGCGACGAGCAAAGCTTATTCATGCGTCAAAGGTACATGAAGACGAACCAACCAAAGAGGAATTCGAAGCGGCGCTGTCAAAATTAAAACGCAATAAAGAACCTGGTATCGACGATATAACATCCGAAATGATTGTACATGGTGGTGAAACTCTATCCTTAAGATTGTTTGAACTTGTTTGAATGATCTGGAGGACTGAAACCATGCCACAGGACTGGAACTCAGTTTTGCTGATACCAATCCATAAAAAGGATAAAGCATACAATGTGCAAACTACAGAAGAATCGCTCTGCACAGCATATAAGATCTTTTCATACATTTTGCTAGCCAAAATCAATTATTTTGCTGATTAACTATTTGGAGAATATCAGTGTGGTATCCGGCAAGGTTCCGGCAAGGTAAACATCGATAAGGATGATTTTGGAAAGTGTCGAGAGTTCAACATGCCTGTGTACCAACTCTTCATTGATTTCAGGCAGGCCTACGACTCTCTCGAACGAGAGACTCTATAGTCTGCTCTGGTGTCAATGGGAATCCCCGGTAAACTGGTATCACTATGCAAAATGACAGTACAGAACTCTCAATGCTGGGTACGAGTAGAGAACGAAATATAGTTTTTAAATAGTTTTTAAAAGTCGACTCCGGTTTAAGACAAGTGATGCTATCTCTCCTATACTCTTTAATCTAGCCTTGGAATACATGTGCCGTCAAAAGAAACTACTGACTAACAACAATATCTTGTCAATACACTCAGAACAGATGATCGCTTACGCTGATGATGATGTCATCCTCGGCCGAAGTCAAGCTGTTATGAGTGAGACTTTGAAGTCGCTTGAGAATGGTGCTCGAAAAATTGGTCTTCAAATTAACTACGATAAAACCAAACATATAAATGTTTCAAGAGAGGCTGAGAGGAAAGATTTGATGTGCGGCGATGAACGAATTGAGGGAGTTGAATCTTTTAAATATTTGGTATCCATGCTTGATTCGAACAACAGCATATACTTACAGATATAAAAGCTCGAATCGCTGCAGGTAATCGAACTTTCTACTCAATTAAGCCTCTCCTTGGATCACCATATGTATCAACTAACACCAAACTCATGTTATACAAGCCGTTGATTAGACCGGTAGTGATGTATGGGTCACAAACGTGGACCCTTACACAAAATGACGAATCACATTTATCTGTATTTGAGCGTAAGACGCTACGCTACATTTTTGGTCCACTTAAAACAGACGATGGAGAGTACAAAACGCGATATAACTTTGAGATCAGAGATCCTCTTCAGGGTCCTGATATAATAGGTTGTATCCGTTCCAAGAGGATTGCTTGGTTTGGGCATGTTCTACGGGTCGATTCACAGTCTGGAATCATTAAAAAATGTAGTAGCCCAGGGAGTGGGCGACCGCGAGGTAGACCACGACTGCAATGGGAGACGGATGTAATAAACTGCCTTAAAAAAACCGGCTGCCATGGTAACTATATCGCTGTTGCGAATGACCGTGGTGAATATTCGAAGCTGATTAGTTTGGCAACGCTCCTACATGGAGCATGAACGCCACAAAAAAAAACCACATAAATACTATTACTATACTACTATACTATAAATACTATTAAAGACAACAACAAACGCTTTGAGGTGTTATTGACACTTGTTCAAACTTTTGTTAATTGATGCCATCAGGCACTTTCAATTCTTATTAAAACACTCCATTTGTAGGAGGCAGCACATAATGTAGTCCTTATTCCACAAAACTTTCTATTTTCAAAAAATGACTTTTATGTCCTTTTTTAGGGTTCCGTTTTTCATATCGAACCCTACTAGTAAGAGTAACAGACCTATCCACACAAGATGACGGAATAACAAATTATTAAAGCTGTTTTCGTTTGTTTTACTGGGCTACGATGCGAGACCATCGAGAAAATGCATTTTTTATCGAGTCAAGTAGGGTATCATATGAATGAGCTCAACCGTATTTTGGAATTTACACCCCCCATTTTCTTTGTTTTTTTTTATTTCTTTCCTCGCTTTGCTCCGACCTAATTGATCGAAAATCTTTAAAAGCATTTGGAATGATACAAAAATTAGTAAGTTTTTAATGAAAAATATAGGGAAATGTCAAATACTCATAATTATATTTATTAAGAGGGTGGGAATGAGAAGTAGAAACAACATTTAAACACCAAGATGCATTTATTTCAATATGGTGATACAAACTTTAGCAGGCAAACTGGAAATTAGTCGAAATATTTTGCAGTCGTGGATAAAATAGCATCTTGTATTCGCATAGAATGATGGCAATTCTTCACTCGGATGATTCCCTCCACTCGCTACGCTCGTTCCGGGAAACTTCATTCTCGTGAAGAATTGCCATCATTCTACACTCATACAAGAATCTACTATTATTTTGGTTGTTTACGCTTTTTGTCTGGTTTTGTTTATGCTTACATTTTTATGATAACTATTCTTGATAAACTTGGTTTTGTGTTTTCGGGATAAATTTATCGTTTGTGACCAAATTAATTGTAATAAAAGTGACGTCTAAAGTTTGACTTCGAAATCCATTTTGTTTCTTTTGGCTGTTCGGTCCGGTTTGATGTAATATTCAACGAAGTGAAGATAGTAGTAATCAACTTTGACGTTAAATAACGTGATTTTTTATCATTTACCTGTACCGAACACGCTCAGTATGGACAAAATAAAAAATACAACTTATTTTACAATTTTTTTAAAGTGCATAGTTTGAGCATAGGTGCACCCCCAACATGCATGAAAAATGAAAAGTTTGGCAATATGAAGTAGCTTTGAAATTAAATTGCTCAAGAATGGTTACAGTTTATACCGGTTTCATCAAACTTTTTTGTTTGTTTCATGATAGGTGATTAGTTAATCGTTTGAAAAAAAATTAATTAATTGTTTTTGTAATTAATTTTTGAATAAAAATATTAAAAAATCTTTTTTAAAGATGGCGCTAGGGTCGAAGATCAATTGGAATTTAATTTATTGAAGCAAAACTTCTCTAGGCGCATTTTGAAAAAAATAAAAATAAATAAAATAAAGAAGAAATTCAAACAACAATAAGGTAAAAAGGCAAACGAATATTATGTTCTGCAAGTATGCGATAAAATTCGATTATGTGCATTGTGTGTGTCAATTGTCATTCATTTGTTAATGTTATTATATTTTTTATTCAGTCTCGTACTAAATGTTATATGAGTTAGATGTGTCAATTTTGGGTTTCGTTATTTTTTAAATTTAGATTTTGAATTATTTTGGTTTTTTAATCGACTTCAAAAAAGAGAAGGTTCTGTGCTCCATTGTGGGTTTTTTTATGTATGTTGACCGATTTCTCAAAAGCGGCTCGTTCGATTTGGATGATTTAAATCGTATTCTATGTTTTAAGGCACGCTTTGTTTTTTTTTTATGTAAAAATTTCTTTGCTGAGGCTGGTCAATAGAACCTTCGCTCTATGAGCTAGCGGCAGGTTTATTGGCGTGCGTGACCAACTGGTAGACCTTCACGGTCTACCAGAAATGCCTCACATTACAAGATGCTTGTTTATGACAGCTTTCGCTTAGAGCTTAGGACCGACTAACACTGTTCACACGAAACCCTTCTCCACATCAGTCCTCCAAGATCTCATTCGATTATTTGATACTACCACCAAGATCTGTGCCAATGATGGCTTCATGCAGGCTCACGCCAAACACTTCGACGCACATCATTGTACCCTCCTACTCACTACAGCTTAATTTTCGATAATATCAAAAAGAATGCTTTAGTGGTTATGTATAGGCATATGACTTGAGCGCCATCCATTTTAAGGGCTAGTTGCTTCGGCAGGTGAGTTGTTGATTATTTGATTTGATTTCGAGAGGGTCCCATAATTTTTTATGATGTGAAAAATTCCGTTTTCAGAAAATTGGAAAAACCCGTATTTTTATGTATTTTAGGTGATTTAATCCAAACATTTTAATCTGTTTGGATAGTTTGAGTTGCATTATATTGCTATAGATGTCGAGGTGGTCGTATATAATTTTCTATGGGTATGCCTTATGAGTATGAGTATTTTATATGCCGTTTTTTTAAAGTTTATTTTTAAATAAAAATATTTGTGTTTATTAAATTTGTTTTGTTAAATTAAAAAATGAGTGTGTGTAATATTTGCACGCAGTTGAATTAAATTTCTTTGACTACTGTATATAAAATAAATATGTTTTATTGCAATTTAGAGTAGCATTTCTTGATAATATAGTTTACAAAATGAGTAATAAAAAGCAATATTTACGTAATGTATTACAAAGTCAATTCAATTATTATCATAATTGAAATATGAAATTAGAGGTTTCTAATAACTAAAGTGAGAAACATAAACTTTACATTGAAAATTTGCTAAATTTCTTGAAAATCTGCATCATTTGTTGTACCATGTCTTGTTGAATTAACCCATACAGGGTTGTACAACTGGTCCAGTAATGGTCCATTACTGGCAGCCAGTAATGCAGCAATGGGCGAGTACTGGCAACCACGACTGGGCCATTAACATACTTTTACTGGATGATAACTTCAGACAATAAATTGTTGCCATTCTTGGGCCAGATAAAAAACAACAGCAATGGCCCATACAAGGTTGTACAGTTGGCCTAGTAACGGGCCAATAATAATGACCAGCATTGTAGTAATGACCAAATACTGGCAACCATGACTCGGCCATTAAAAAAAATATACATTATTATTATATACATTTCAAATTTAAATAAATTAAATACAAACTAATTTAAAATAAAATAAAAATGACGGAAAAAATTCAAAACTGCCCATACAACTGGTTCAGTTGCAAGAATGGCTGAGTAATGGCAAACTCCGCCCTGACTCCACCATTAAACAAAATATAAAATAATATTTTTTATACATAAATTTAAATAAATTATTTACAAAATAAATAAAATAAAATTGAAATGAAAATAAATTAAAACATATATCAACCTTTTCTATATTACCATAGTCTTTCAACCGACAAGACGATAACTAAATTATATGTGAAATTTTTCAAACTATGTATTTCTAAAAGGGATAATACTCTAGTGAAATTTAAAAAAATGACAGATTGGCAAATTCATGGCTACAGTACTGGCCCAATAACAATAGCCAAGTAATATTTACCATTCATGGGCCAGTGCTTGGCCATTCAAAGGTAACAATATACTGGCTATTTTCCGTAAACCATAGATCGGCCGATGATTGGTTCTAGTATTGGCCCAGCAACAATAGCCAAGTACTGTTAACCATTAATGGACAAGTGCTTGGCCGTATGTCAATGTCTGGCAAAACCTACTTGGGAAGTGGACATGTATTCATCGTGAAATTTAATTTGTAATACGTTGTAAGACTTTGTAAAACATTATGTAAATATGGCTTTTTATTACACATTGTTGTAAATTAAATTATCAAAAAATGCTACTCCAAATTTCAATATGACATAATTACTTTGTATTTAATATTTTTAGTAATACCTGCCACAGTAGTCAAAGAAGTTTTGAACGCACTTCAATTTTTTTTTTAGAACAGTTCTATTTTGACTCTAAAATATTCCGAATTTACAAAGAGGTGTTAATGCGTGTGCTTGAGATATTTAATTTTAAAGATTTTAGTCCGACTAAAAATTCTAATTTTTCATAATTTTTTCAAACAACTTCCATTAACAAAAAATTTTAAGTTCATTTAAATTTTAACTTTTCTATTTTTTTTATTATTATTAGCCTCTGGTTTAGTAGAAAATGGAGCTGGACAAGATGAACAGTGTATCCCCCACTATCATCTAATATTGCTCATGCAGGATCTGCAGTTGATTTAGCTATTTTTTCTTTACATTTAGCAGGTATTTCTTCTATTTTACACAGTTAAAAAAAAATTGAATATGCAATGCAAATTGCTACACATATAGGTCCTACGGAAGTTTCCATTACAAAACAATACAAAGCTTGTTATATAAAGTTAAACTAATGCTCCTTGCATCAATATTTAACAGAGTACTTGGAGTAAAATAAAAAAGCTTGTTGATTAAAAATGTCTGTTATTTGCATTAAATAAATTGCGCGCAACGCTTTTTTAGTATGACATTTTACTGCAAATTACATCATAATTTCGAGATACTTTGATTATTACGCACCTGCCTAAATTAATCAAATTAAAATAAAAAAATTACAACGGAAAAAATTGAAACATACATACCACCTTAATCACTATTATTATAGACTTTCAGCTGAGAAGCGTTAACTAAATAATACATGAAACGATTTTAACTATATATTTCTAAAATGGATAATACTCTAGTGAATTTTAAAATTTCATTAATGTATTAAATTGTAGCAAGGTGCATTAAAACTGCTAACTGTTCTATAGAAATAAATTATGATGCAAGTGTTGTTTTAAATTTTATAGAAATGCATTGAAATTATGTTTAACGCAACATTTACTTTACAATTCAATAATAACCTGCAACGCATAGCTCCAATTGCAAGACTTGCTTTAAATATTGCAGTTACTTTTTCAACTGTGTAGGAGCTGTTAATTTTATTAGAACAGTAATTAATATACGATCTTCAGGAACTACTTTTGATCGTTTGCCTTTTATTACTTTTATCATTACCTGTTTTAGCGGGAGCTATTACTATATTATAAACAGATCGAAATTTAAATACTTCTTTTTTTGACCCAGGAGGATGAGGAGATCCTATTCTTTACCAGCATTTGCTTTGATTTTTTGGTCATCCTGAAGTATATATTTTAATTTTACCTGGATTTGGAATAATTTCTGATATTATTAGTCAAGAAAGAGGAAAAAGGAAACTTTTGGAGCATTAGGAATAATTTATGCAATATTAGCAATTGGTTTATTAGGTTTTATTTTATGAGCTCATCACATATTTACTGTAGGAATAGATGTAGATACTCGAGCTTATTTTACATCAGCATCTATAATTATTACAGTTTCTACAGGAATTAAAATTTTTAGTTGATTAGCTACTTTACATGGAACTCAATTAACATATTCTCCATCTTTATTATGATCTTTAGGACTCATTTTTTTTATTTACAATTGGAGGATTAACAGGAGTAATTTTAGCTAATTCTTCAATATTATTTTATTATTACGATCTTATTTTACATGATACTTATTATGTAGTTGCTCATTTTCATTATGTTTTATCAATAGGAGCTGTATGTGCTATTATAGCAGGATTTAAAAATATCAAATTGACAAAAAAGGCGTTAATTTGTGTTCTTGAGATATATATATATATAAATAATTTTAAAGATTTCTAGTCCGACTAAAATTCTAATTGTTCATTATTTTTTCGAACAATTTTTATCAACAAAAAATTTTAACCACTGAAGTTCGAAAAAATTATGAAAAATTCGAATTTTAATCGGACTAAAAATCTTAAAAAACTAAATATCTTAAAAACACGAATTAACGCTTCTTTGTAAATTTTGATATATTTTAATGTAAGTATAGAACTATTTAAAAAAAAAGTTAAAATTTAATTGAATTTAAAATTTTTTGTTAATGGAAGTAAGTTGTTTGAAAAAATTGTGAAAAATTAAAATTTTTAGTCGGACTAAAATCTTTAGAATTAAATATCTCAAGAACACAAATTAACATAGAATGTTTACAAAAAAAAAGCAAATTAAATTCCAATTGATCTTCGACCCACCCTAGCGTCATCTTTAAAAAAGTGTTTTTAATAGTTTTTTTTTAAATTAATTACAAAAACAATTAATTATTTTTTTTCAAACGAATAACTAATCACCTATCAAACAAAAAAAAATTAATGAAATCGGTATAGCCGTTCTTGAGCAATTTAATTTCAAAGTTACATCGGATTGGCAGAATTTTCATGCGTTGGGCTGCCCCCTATGCTCAAACTATGTACTTTTAAAAAAATTGTATAAATCAATTCAAGAAAACCATAATCATAAATGGTCAAGTTTTCACAACTCGGTCTAGAACATTGTAAGACTTCCAAATCCCTTCTATAATTATAATAATCGATTTTCCCAAAAACTATAAATCAGCGGTGCCCAAACTGCGGCCATCTGGCCGCATGCGGCCAGTTTTATGATTTGGTGCGGCCAGTAAAAATATTATAAAAATAACAAATACCACAATAATAATAAGTTCCGTTTAAAAAAGTACAATATTTTGGTACGTACTAAATTCAAACTTAAATATTCTTAACAAATTCCTATAGAAATAGACTGACATTAATTTGAAAAACGAACTAAGAATTAGTAAAACTACACAAGAATTTAATGTTCGCGACTTAATTTGAATAAAAAATCTTAACATAATTTATACTGTTTATTTATTTTTTTTCCGTGCGGCCAGTCATTTTTGTTTTTGTAAATTTTTGGCCTTCACTTCCATGATTTCTGGGCACCCCTGCTATAAATGCTATTTCCTTAAAATTTGGCAACTCTAATGTGTTTATTACAACCTTTACATATTTGATTTCAACTATTTTTTATAACGAGATAACAAAATAAATACTTTTTAAGGGAACGGGATATGATATGAAATACAAAACAATTTTTTTCTATTTTGCGTCTAAAATAAAGTCATTTCGATACCCAAATGCGTATCAAAATGGCCTTCATTAAGATACGCAAAGTTTTGTTTTTCAAGGTTGGTCACATTGGTCATACAAACGTCAGTGAAAGTTAAAACGAATAATTATATAAATAAAATTATTCTTATTAATTCTTATTAATTAATCCTATTATTAAAAAATAATCTAAATTAGTGTTAAATATTTTAATTAATTAAAATAATTAGTAATAATAACAAAATATCAAATTGACTATATTTTAATAAAATACACATTTAATGAAAGCTAGTTTTGCAACAAAAAAATATATAGAAATATGATGAAACGCAGAGCTTACTATTTTGAATTGAAATTTTTAGAAATTTTCTTTAAAACATTAAAACATAAAAAATATTTTTTAAAATTTCAAGTCAAAAAATGCAAAATAGAAAAAATAGTATAAAAAACTCGTTTCATAAGACGTTTTATCGCACTTATCCTTTAGAACAGTGTTTCTCAACTGATTTCATGCCACGGACCAATAAATATTTTAAGATTCTATTGCGGACCTTACGAAATATTTCATGTTAGATGGGTGAAAGTGCATGTTATATCTTGCTCACACTTGCATGCATAATGTAATTTAAAACAACAGTGATGAACGAAATAGAGTTTAGAAAAAAATAAAAAAAAAGAAAAGAACGAATTTTGATGTGTAATGAACAGAGTTTAATACTTACTCTTCTATCACATATCACTAATTTGCTCCGTTCTTTCGGAGCAAATAAGATAAAAAATATAGCATTCCCAAATAAAGAAGCAAAAAAATATCGTTCTTCGAAATAATAGTAATTTATTGTGTAAATATTTATTTTTATAATTTATTTTCCTAGTAAAATTGCATTGCAAATTTGTGAGAGAATAAAATTCATTCGACAGAGCAACATGTATTAATTTAAATTGAATTATTTTAAAATTCATTGATAAAACAAGTAAAATGAATAAAAAAAACAATGAATTTTATTGTGCCATTAATTTCAGACCATTAAATAAATTTTATTCAAATTTGATACCTATTTAACTGTTTGGTATTTTGAAAATGAAATGACCTACAAGGGAAGACATCAAAGTACTAACTCCTAATATTAATGAGAATGGAGAAACCAAAAAACAATCATAACAAATACTAAATTTTTCACAATGGAAGTTTAGTTTAATTTAACCATAGTAGCCTTTGACTATTTCGATATTCGAGAGAAGGACATGCGCATTAGTTTCAATTTACTGTTTTTATATAATCAGATCGGAAACGTTTTTATTCATTTTGTTTATAAAATACAATCAAATTATTTATTAAACACAAATAAAACAATTTATTTCAGAGTTTAATACAATCAAATAAATTGTTTTATCCTTCCGGCGACTATATATATATTTATATATATAGGTTTACTTTTGTTTTTTTAGAACCATAATTATTTGCGTTATTAGTTTTAATGGAATAAAATAAACAAATGTTAATTTTATTCTGTTGCGTGAATGCTGTGGAACGCAATAAAACAATTTATTTGATTGTACTGAACTCTGACATTAATTTTTTGATTGCATTTTATTATATTTTAATTTGATTTTATTTTATAAAAAAATCAAGAAAAACGTTTTCGTTCTGATTATATAAATAACAATAAATTCAAACTAATGCGCATGTCCCTCTCTCGAATATTGAAAAAAGCAAAGGTTAGTACGATTAAATTGAATCGAATTTCGATTGTGAAAGCATTTATTTTTTGTACGATTTTTCGGTTTCTCTATTCTCATTAATATAAAGATTGAATTCTTTCATTGTAGGTCATTTCATTTCAAAAAATTTATTGTAGGTCATTTTATTTTCAAAATACCAAACAATTGAATAGGTATTGAAATTGAATAAAATTTGTTTATTTTTTTGGAATTAATAATACAAAAAAAAATAAAATAAAATTCAATATTTCTTTATTCGGTTTTCTTGTTTTACCAATGAATTTTGAAATAATTCAATTTACATTAATACATGTTACTCTGTTGGGAGGAGGAAACGTTGCATTGGGTTCGTGTTTAAATTTTATTCTTTCGCCAATTTCTAAACTTTTGCTTGAAAAATAAAATATATAATTGACCTAATAAAATACTAACATTGTGTTCCGCTACAATCACGCCTCAGAATAAAACTAACAGCTTTTTTATTCTATTAAGACAAATAACGCACACAATTATGGTTGTTAATAAAACAAAATTAAACCTATATTTAACCTATGTAGTTGCCGGTGGGATATTTTTTTTTTTCAAATACTCACATATCTAATTTTTGCTTCAAATTTTATGCGTATGAAAATAAAAATAAATTATATTTCTGAATGGTTTGTCCAATTATGCAAGTATCGTTATTAAAATAAATAAAAAGAATGACGAAAAAGTACTAATTTTCTTCTTCTGCATGTAGAATGAAATAAAATAATAAAATCGACTCCAAAAGAGTGAAATAAAAAAAAATTTTACTCTTACTCGTAAAAGTAAATTTTTTTTCGGCAAACGGCTGTAAAGTTTAACTTTACTGCCGCTAGAGAGTTAGCTAAAGTCTTGCTTTTTAGCCTGACAGCAAAATTAGCGTCTAGCGACCGCAAAGTAACGCCATTTTTATTTTATATTACGGAGGCTGTAAAGTAACATTTGTTATTTGTTAGTTTGTTATTTTTTCAAACATATTGTATAACCATGACAACAAAAAATAAGTTGATTCTCATTGGATTATGATAGTTTGAACTATGACAACCAAACAAAACAAACAGTTTCATTGGATAATGAAATTTGGAATTATTTTATAGCTATGACAACAAAATAACAACTATTTCAATTGGATTATGAAATTTTGAAAAGGCTGCTTTGATAAAAAAAATTTTATTCATACAAATTTAAATGTTTTTTTCTCTATTTTGGAAGTAATTATGACGATAAAAACTCATATTTATAAAAATTTTGTTGTATTAATTTCATAGTTATACAAAATTTAAACGTTTGCCGAAAAAATAGTGTATTTAATTCGGAGCTAAAGTGACTTGTTGTGTTTCGTCTATAACTGTCAATCTATAGACTCAACACAAAAAGTATCACTTTAGCTGCTAATTAAATAATGTACTATTTTATTACATTTATATCATTTTCCTGTTCTTTAGGAAGTGAAAATTTTTTCACGTAAAACGTTTTCATCTCGCGATGAAAATCAATTTTTTCTACGATAGTAAATATATAAACGATATTTATTATAAATTATTTAATTAGAAATCTATGATTGCATTTTCTATGATTGCTTTGATTTAAAAACTTTACAACATTCTATGAAAATACATAGAGAATGCAATTTTTTTATTTAGTGAAAATGATTTTACACATGTGAAAAAAAACATTTTCACAGTGGATTAGGTCTGCATGAAAATAGAATTTTTATATGCTATCGTAGAAAAAATTCTAATTTGTCAAGTTGTATTCACATTTGAGGAGGGAAAAAACCGCTCGAGTAAAACAAAATTGTAATAAATATAACGAAATTCACGGACCGATAAACTTTTACTGCGGACCAATAATGGTCCGCGGACCAACGGTTGAGAAACACTGCTTTAGAAAACTCCCCGCTGCGCGGGTCGTTTTCTAAACAGATTGCGTGCGATAAAATCGTCGATTATGAAACTAGTTTCTTAATATACTATTTTAAAATAATATTTTATGAATTATCGACTGCTTAGTTTTCGAGTTATTATCTAATGTGTGTTCGGTATTATCTAAAAATTCTAATGTGTGGCAATCGCCTGGCAAATTCAAGTTCCCTAAGATATTAATTTTTGTAAAAAATGGAGTAATTAATAGAGTGATTTGGTAATGGCATAATTCGAATAAATAATATTTTAAAAGTTCCATATCATTTCGGCGAACTGCGTTAGTGCTTCACTGAATAAAACATACTCCATTTCCAATCAAAATCATATTCGCATCGATCCAGAATGAAAATAAACAACTATAGGCCAATAGAATAACGGAAAAAGATATGGCTTACGTGTTGTTGCTCGTAACCGGTCAGAATTTTTTTTAATCTCTGGGGTAGGGTACTCACATAATGGCCATGCCGAGTCCACTCGCCCAGCACCTGGGGACTGGAGTTATGCAACAAAGTGTGCTGGAAATTTTTTTTTGCTTCCTTGTAAGCGATATAACTCGTATATGGTGCACTTTGGGATACTGGTGCCATGGTACTTTTTTGCTCCTTAAATGTTTTTCTATAACTTAAAATAAAAAAACAAACAAAAATAATTTGATTTGTTGCAATTTTTTGCGAAAAATGGCGAAAAAATGTCTAAAAATCGATGTTTTTCAATTGAATTTAGTTATTTGCAAATAATTGTTTATAACACAATTGACCCCTTTATCTTGTAGCAGAAACCTCAACAAAAAAAGTAAGCTTCAGAACGTTTCATTCGGCTTGATAGTTTTTGCACAATTCCACTTTGCACTTAATGCCCCTAAAAAAGTTGTTAACTTTGGGCAGGCCGCAAGGTCTGAGTTTTCATCCGATCGCAATCTGCTTGACGGAAATTGAAAGGATGTAGTGTCAGCTTTAAATAACATCTATGTTGCCTATACCCATATTCAATATTAACAATAACTAAAGTGGTTTGAAAATCCCGCGAAAATTCCTCAGTTGCAAAATAAAATTTCTCAACGAATCTTCCACTTAACGAGATGCGGTTTTAAAATTTGCAAATCCCTTAGAAAACCGAAGATTTAAAAAGAAACCTCTCTAGCATGATTTGGACCGAGTTATGGCCCAGTTTGTTTTTGAAACCACGATTTTGACATTGATTTTGTATGCCATATATCGACCGGAACCGAGAATTTCCCTCCAAAATGATACTGTTGTGCTCACAAGATGTTGGGTCTGTGCCTACCCAACACGCGATTGGTTACTCTGACTACTGCTTGTAACGTACTCTATGAAAAAATAGAACGTCCTGTTTAGTATACGTAAAACGTACGTAACGACACGATGTATAATTGAGTATTATTGTAATGACAAATAAATTTAATGAAAAAGAAATGAACTACTTATGTGTAATCATGTCCCAAATCATGTTAGAGAGGTCTATTTTCTAAAATCTGAGGTTTTCTAAGCACTTTGCAAATTTTAAAAACGCATCTCGTTAAGTTGAAATTCCATTGAGAAATTTAATTTTACAACTAAGGAATTTTCGCGGTTTTTTGAACCACTGTAATTGTTGTCAATATTGAATATGGGTATAGGCAACATAGATGCTATTTAAAGCTGACACTACACCCTTTCAATTCTCGTCAAGCAAATTGCGATTGGACGAAAACTCAGACCTTGCGGCCTGCCCAAAGTTAACAACTTTTTTAGGGGCATTAAGTGCAAAATGGAATTGTGCAAAAACTATCAGGCCGAATGAAACGTTCTGAAGCTTACTTTTTTTGTTGAGGTTTTTGCTACAAGATAAAGGGGTCAATTATGTTATAAACAATTATTTGCAAATAACTAAATTCAATTGAAAAACATCGATTTTTAGACATTTTTTCGCCATTTTTCGCAAAAAATTGCAACAAATCAAATTTTTTTTGTTTGTTTTTTTATTTTAAGTTATAGAAAAACATTTAAGGAGCAAAAAAGTACCATGGCACCAGTGTCCTAAAGTGCATCATTTACGAGTTATATCGATTACAAATAAGCAAAAAAAAATTTCCAGCACACTTTGTTGCATAACTCCAGTCCCCAGGTGCTGGGCGAGTGGACTCGGCATGTCCATTATGTGAGTACCCTACCCCAGAGATTTAAAAAATTTCTGACCTGTTACCGACAACAACACGTACAATCCGTAATTCTATTGGCCTACTATTTTGAGATATTATATTTATTTTATATTTTGTATGATAGTTTAAATCAAAATGGTGATATTTTTCCCTTTTGACTAACATATGAGACTGTCAAAATATTTGAAAAATTATTTTGGTGTCAACAGAAAATGTTTATTCTGTTCTCAAAAGGATTTTGACGTAATTATTTTCATTCTGGATCGACCCGATTGTCTCAACTTCGCCGTGGGACGGATATAGCGAACCGATCTCAGAAACAGATTCAACAGGTGTACAGGTACAGAACGGTGTAGTTCAAATAAAATACACTTCAATTGGTTCTAAATACTTCTATTTTATAATTAAAAATTCATAATATATGGCCAAAGAAAATTTTTTCATGAAAATAGTTTTTAACTTTATTCAAGTATTTTTATATTGCATGTAACACTACATTTTTATTAAACCTTATTCTGTTGTCTGGAAAATGTTCCCTTACAGTTGTCCCAATCGCCGTGAAATTGTTTGCAATTATTTTTTCTTTCTTTGACTAATAAACTGTTAACTTCGATATGAGGTTGTCATTCTTTAATTTTATTTTTCAGTATGAGTTCATCCCAATATTGTCTTATATTTAAATTAACAAATTGACCAATTTTTGTTTAATACGCCATACAGTTTTTTAAATAATCATACCGCGAATTTTAAAATGTTATGGTTTGGAAGTCGATATAGAATTTTTCGTATCTCATACACATTTGCATGTATAAATAAATGGATAGATGGATAAATGTTGTTTATCCCAGACATGATTAAAAAAGAAGAAACAATGAAAACAATCGAAAAAGTTTTTACCACAAACAAACAGAATCAAAACTTCTAGAACACCTAAAAATAGCATGGAACTTATTTCATCAAGTAGGCTTTGTGGTTTTACTCAAATTTCAATTTAAAAATGTATTTTAAGCCGTGTGTCAATACAGCTAATGCTTTGTGCGAACTGACGAAATAATGACAGATGACAACTATTAATTGTCAAAATTTTGTCTTTTGGAATTTATATTCACCATAACGAAACGTCAAAATTTGGTATAGCTTTTTAGCATCATCAAATTGTGACAGTAGCCATAACAAACTATTTCAGAAGGAACAACAATTTATTACAGATGTTTTTTTAAGTGCTGAAGTAGTATTTATATTAATATAAATATTATATGTATTTATTAACAGCAAACATAAAAATTAAAAAGTGTTTAACCTTATGTCAAAATTTTGTTTTTACAAATTTCACCTTCACTAAAAACTTTGTTCTGTCAAATATTTGTGAGTTCGCACAAAGCATAAATCTAAAACTAAATTTTCTTACCATAAAATTTTCTTAGCATAAATCTAAAACTAAATTTTCTTACCATATGGTAAAAAAAAATTAGCCTATGTTGAATTTATTACTAAATTTTGCTGTGTCAATTGGCTAAATCTAAATTGTAACATATCGAAATAATTGTCTTTGCTTTTAACAAAAAAAATTAATACACTGAAAAAAAAATTGAACTTCATGACAACCTCATCTCGAAGTTGGCAGTTGATTATTCATGGAAAGAAAAATTATTTGCAAACAATTTCACTGTGATTGGGACAACTCCACGATAACATTTTCCTAACAACAGAATGAGGTTTATTTAAAATATAAACTGTTATATCCAATATAACAGTAGTTGAATAAAGATAATAACTATTTCCCTGAAAAAAATTTTCTTTGGCCTTATATCATGAATTTTTCATTTTAAAGTTTAAGTATTTGAGATTAATTGAACTATATTTTATTTTCACATAAATATTTCGTGTGATTGTCTCAACTTCATCGGTTTATAATTGTAGAGTTGTTGAATCAATTTCGTAGTTTGATTCGCCATATGTGACCGCACGGTGAGGTTGAGACAATTGCATTTCGATTGGAAATAGGACATGTTTTTTTCAGTGTAAACTTTTTGGAAATGAAGCAATAATCCTTTTTTGTTGTGGTTCCATCACAAATAAAATTCATTAATTTAATAAAAAAAAACCTTTTTTCTATAGCAACTGTTAAAACGTGGTATTATCAACTAAAATTAGAGGGAAAAGTTGCACTTTACCATCAAGGGTAGATAAAGTAGTACTTTAACAGCAAGGGTAAATAAAGTATTTTGATATACAGTCAGCGTCAAAAAAAAGTGTACAGCAAATAGTTCAACATTTACGGACTAATATATCTTAAAAGAAGAATGGAAAAATAAAATACATTTCATTTTTAAAAAGTGTATTAAGTATTAGTTTATTTTAGCAAAAACAAAAATTCAATTATTTGTTGTTATCCTTGTACTTTTAAAAAAATTGCAAAATGCTCTGATTTTACGCGTCAAAAAAAAGTGTACACTCTCACATTGTTGGATTGTTTTTTGTTATAACGGGATTTCCGATTTTTTCAAATAATTTTATTTTGTTTTGTTGCATTGTCGATACCTTCGTGTCAAAGATCCGTGCAGTTATTACTATCCCAATAATAATAATTTAATATTATTCAACATGGCCAAACAAACTACAATAGAAACACGTAATTTAGTGGTAAAATTACCATCTCAAGGCAAATCTCTGAGGGAAATTGCTAGTATTATCGACAGAAGTCAAAATATTGTGAAAAAAATACTATTCAAATTCAAACATTTGAGAAGTGTAGAAGATCTTCCCCGTTCTGGCAGGCCGCCAATTTTGTCAGTTGTGGACAAAAGAGCGACAGCGCGAAGGGCTAGGGCTAATCCCTCTGAAAGTGCAGTCAGAATAGCTGAGAAACTCACAGAAACATTAGGAGCAGGAATAAGTGCCAGTACCGTTTGCCGTGCTCTGCATGAAAATGGGTTACATGGTAGAACTCCGAGAAAAAAATTAGTTAATTCCAAGAAAAACCACAAAAAGCGTCTCGGATATGAAAAAAAGCATATATTTGAAGACATTACTATTTGGAATAAGTGCTTATTCAGTGACGAGTGTAAAATAGACATTTTGTAAAATAAAAATATGCTTTTTTGCATATTCGAGACGCTTTTTTCGGTTTTTCTTAGAATTAACTGATTTTTTTCACGGAGTTCTACCATGTAACCCATTTTCATGCAGAGCACGGCAAACGGTACTGGAACTTATTCCTGCTCCTAATGTTTCTGTGAGTTTCTCAGCTATTCTGACTGCACTTTCAGAGGGATTAGCCCTAGCCCTTCGCGCTATCGCTGTTTTGTCCACAATTGACAAAATTGGCGGCCTGCCAGAACGGGGAAGATCTTCTACACTTCTCAAATGTTTGAATTTGAATAGTATTTTTTTCACAATATTATGACTTCTGTCGATAATACTAGCAATTTCCCTCAGAGATTTGCCTTGAGATGGTAATTTTACCACTAAATTACGTGTTTCTATTGTAGTTTGTTTGGCCATGTTGAATAATATTAAATTATTATTATTGGGATAGTAATAACTGCACGGATCTTTGACACGAAGGTATCGACAATGCAACAAAACAAAATAAAATTATTTGAAAAAATCGGAAATCCCGTTATAACAAAAAACAATCAAACAATGTGAGAGTGTACACTTTTTTTTGACGCGTAAATCAGAGCATTTTGCAATTTTTTTAAAATTACAAGGGTAACAACAAATAATTGAATCTTTGTTTTTGTTAAAATAAGCTGATACTTAATACACTTTTTAAAAATGAAATGTATTTTATTTTTCCATTCTTCTTTTAAGATATATTAGTCCGTAAATGTTGAACTATTTGCTGTACACTTTTTTTTGACGCTGACTGTAAGTATTTTGCTGAACAAAAAAAATTGATTTGTTTATTTATTTATAAAATTCAAAAAGTTATCAAAGCCACCTATACTCATTTTTTCGTGAAACTGTTTTTTCCTGATACTTTTAAAATACATTTATCATAGATATTTCTTCATTTTTTGGTCTTCTTTAACAAATGCTATAGAAAAAAATGTTGTATTCCACACGAGGATAAAATTTCATTATCTTCTCGATGCTTATTAGATGCTTATTAATCGCTCTCGAAGATAAAGTGCAATTTTATCGTCTTGTACAATAAATAACTATTAATTGTATGTAAGTTCAATTCAAAACAATAAACAAAAAAAATCATTTTTGTTTTAGATTGACTTGTCAAAATTTATACTAGGTCTAGGGCAAGCTAATTTTTTAACTTTTTGTGGTGAATATAAACGTCAAAAATTAGTTTTAGATTTCAAAAAATTAGATTTAGCTGTATTGACACACGGCCTAAATGTGAACATCTGTCCTACATATTAAACATTTAGTTTACTTTGGTTTTTAAAAATAATTTCAGCTTTTAATATTCATTGAAAAACTCCAGTTTGAATTAATTTTTTGAGGCTCATAAGTTTTGATGCATTTGAAAAAGAAATATTTGTACATCTACTATACATATATTCGAATTTGAGAATACATAGTTTTCTTTATTTATTTTTCTGTTATGTCTAAAACTCTAAAAGTTTACCAAAAGGAAGTTTAAAAAACAATTGTTCATTTGATTACTTCGGTCTGAAAGACCTAAGCATTTCTCGACGTTTTAGGTCGTAAAGATTCTAAAAAAGCAAAAAAATGTCTGTTTGTCTGGCGTCACGCTCTACGAAAACTAGAAAGACGCTGGAAAGATTTTAAAAATTTTGTTTCTAAAACTAGGTGGTAAGTGGTAACAACCGAAAGGACGATTTTCTCGATACCTGTACCGGTAGTGTATCAAGAAAATCATTGTGTCAAAACAAGAAAATTTGCATATTTTTTGCTTAAACAACGTTCACTTTAAGCGATAATGAGTAGTAACATTGAATGTGGAGAAATTTTGATGGTTGGCATCGGTATGTGATACCAGGAGCTTGATTATTGTGTCAAAAATTATTGTTAAGTGAGTCAAAAGCATGATTGTTATACATTTTTTTACCTAGTTTTTTTAAAAAAACATAAAAGGGAAAACATTTCACAAATAAAATTAATTATTTGTAAGATACGAAATGTAATTGAACATGAAATATGGTTCTATCCAGCTTCAGGTACTCCCAACTGATAGGAACAACTGCTGTTACAGATTAAATGTCGTTTTTTAACGTAAGTTTTAATCACTAGGGTAATGTTTTTTGAAATTTTTTTTGTGTAAGCCGGGTAATAGGAAGAGTTTGAAGATATCTGGTTGTTGCAGATTAAATGTTTTTACAGAAGTTGTAATTAATGATCAGAAGTATTTGCGCTAAACGAAAAAGTATTGTAAGCGGTTTTTTGATTGAATCCATTCCTTCGTTTACTGATGACGTTGGAAAATGATAGGTTGTTGCAGACTAAATGTCGTTTTTTCTAATATAGAAAACTTGAGGAAACTATAGGAACACTTGAGTTAGACAATATCAGGTCGTTTTGATTAAATGTCGTTTATTCACAAAAGTTGTAATTATTGAAAATAATAATTTTTTCCTGACCCCCTGCCCCTGCTCCACACTCCCATTTAACATCGAACATTACAAAAGAAAAAATTTGAAAATATTCACGGTTATAGCAAATGTTGTAAAGATTGAATGAAAACTATAGCAGTCGCCTTATCATTTAAAATGTTATTTGGAGTGGGTTGAAGGTGGAAAATTTGAAAAAAAATTATTCATATGACTGGTGTTATATGAAAAGTGAATTTTTTTCTAGTCCAAAACAATTTTTGTTGTAATTTGCGAAGGCTCCGGTTATGATTTATTTCTAAAATTGTATTTTTAGAAGAACTTTTCTCGTAGAATATTATACACACGGAACCCGTGACGAGCGAGTTGTATTCGCGCTTGTCCAATTTTTTTTTACTGTAAACCGCAAAGTGTAGTTAATAGTTGTATGTTTTATAATATTATATTTTCCCAAGTTTGACAAACAGCACCTGATTATAATTCGAAGGGACAATTAAATCATTAGATAGTCAGATTTGCGTATTTCTTTTTTTGAGATAAAATTAAAAAACTAGGTTCAACAACAACCTGCATTCAACGGTGTTGATGGACGTAATTTTGTTTTGTTTTTTGTGTTCTTTTTTATTGGATAACTAAATAATAAACCCTTTTACATCTAATATATATGACATAGGCCAATACTTGGAGTTGGAGGTAATACAAACACTGAAAAAAATTAAGATAATGAGAACCCCATATACAGCATTCTTTTTTATTCAAACGAAAAAAAAATTCTTGCAATCAAAAAACTTTGATATATTTTAAAGTATATTTTTTAGAGTATATTTAGAGAAAAAACAAAAAAGTTAAAATTCAATTGAACTTTGACCCTAGCGCCATCGCACCAGTTTGATGAAATCGGTATTGCCATTCTTGAGCAATTAAATTTCAAAGTTATCTCAGAATGGAAAATTTTTCACTTTTCATGCGTTCTTTCTTTTCTTTGCACTTTAAAAATATTCTAAAATATGTAGTAATCTTTATTTTGTCCATACTACTTATAGGCCATGTTTCAGAAAACTAAAAAATGATCAAGTTCGAATTTCGACTTTTTCATCTCTGTATATTACGTTTTTCATCTATGGGAAAACTTGAATAACTTGGTGCAAACTGCAATGAATATGTACGGCGGGTACTACATAAAAAAGTTGGGTTTTATTCGGAGGGACAAAAAAAGTTCAAAATTTTTATAAACTTGTGTTATTGATTTATCTTTTTTTGTTATATATCTATCTACTTTGCTAAATCCTTGTTATTCAGTTTACAGTCTTACCGCGAACATAAGAACCGGTTCTTATATTCGATTTTGAAAACAAATTTCCTTTTTGAAAGTTCTATTGTTTTTTTCGAATAAAAGATCTTTCAAATAAAAGGACCAGTCCTGAAATTTTATAAATAATTTAAGTAATTTTAACGTCAATGAAAATTCAAGTCCGTAATGACCATAGCTAATATAGTACAATATAAACATATTAAAAGAAAATTGTATTTTAAAATTAATAATTATTACATTTGTATAAAAAGAAATATATGTAGTATAGTTTTACTAACTAGAGATGGCAGTGATAAAGTTTGTATAAAAAATTTCAAATAAAAGAACTGGTCCTTCTAGTTGAATAGATGAACCGGCTATTCTTTTATTCGTTTAAAAGAACTAGCTCTTATGTTCGCGGTAAGACGGTAGACCTACAGCTATAAATAAAAGTTAAAAGAACAATTACAACGCGGGTAGGAGCTGCCAATGTTAAACAACGGACCCATCTCGGGCCAGTATTAGCGAGGGTTTTCAAACCTTGGCTAGTTAGCTTTGGGTCAAGTCTGGGCCAGTTTTAAATGCCTAGACTGAACCAAGGTTCAATTTATTAAATTACGCGTTATTAACCAGTCTAATGCATTGTAAACATGTGTAGGTTATATTATGTTTATCTTCATTTTCCTATATATTACTCTTTCCACAACCTCTTTCCACAAATTTAAAGGTCTGGAAAAAAATTGATTTGGTAGACCTGGCCTAAGTTTTATTTGCCAGACTTGGCCCAAGCCTGGTTTGCCAGATTTGGTCCCAGGACATCAGTCCAAGCTTGGCCCAAGCTTGGACCATTTGAAAATGTTAAGCCTGGCCCAATCACCAAAAACTATGGCGCGGTCTTGGCCTCTTAGCTTTTTCTTACCAGGGAATTATAAAAGAAAAACAATTTAACGACGAAAATCACACAAGGGGATTTGCGTATTTGTGCCTACCTTATTTTTCATACCAATAGCAAATTATTCATATATGTATATATCAATATTGTGACAGCAGATTTGTATTCCAAAAACTCATAATATGTAATTGTAATTTTTTTTGCAAATGAATATTGTTTTGTGTTGTGTTTTTAGGTTGCATAAAATTCAATGGCCCTTTCCACACTTGTATGCAGTGAAACACATTACTTCGTTTCTTGCCTGTTTGCCTATAAATTGTCTATAAACCAAATTCAAATATGGTAGCTCCAATTTAGTTTATAGACAATTTAAAGACAAATAGGTAAGAAACGAAGAAGTAATGTGTTGCACAGCATAAAGTGTGACAAGTGCCAATGTATATATCAATCAACATATTTGAAATACACTTACTTTTAGTGGTTATGAAAATCTCAAGAAGAAAAAATTCCAAAACACTACTTAACTCTCAGTTTGTACACAACCCACAAATCAGTTGTACTTCATCAATTTTTTTCAAAATGATTTTAACAGCTATGAGACTATTCATCAATTATTCACTGTGTATTATCAATTAAAAGGCGATTAATGATCGAAATCAAGTTTTGAAAAAGAAAATATGCTACGAAACAAAAATGTGAAAATAAAAAACGAAAAGTTTTCGTAGACTACAAAGAAAAATTAAATCGACTTGTATTTATCTCGACGAAAAATCAACTAAGCAAATATTGGAGCAAAACAAATTAAATATTTTCCTTTTTCGCTATGACGTCAGCAACTTCCTAAATTTATTCAAATTAAATAAGGATTGTAACATTTTGGTATTATGTACTTGAAAAGCTTTCAATTAACGTCAATAAAATGAAATGTACAAAACGGATAAAAAAATAGAGTTGGATGATGAAAAATCCTTAATTCCAGGCTAAAATAATTTTCCAATCGCCATTTTTTAAAACCATTAAAAATTTTCGCAAATAAAATTATAAGTTTTTTAATTGTGTTTTCAAAAACACATTTGTACTAAATAATAAAAGCACAGATTACTAAAAGTTCTCAAAAATATCTCTTACCTGAAGAAAAATAATGAAATTTTGCTTTGAGAAAAATTTATATTCACATATTTTTTTTTATAAAATATCACTTATAATTTATTAAATCAAATATTTTCCGCTTTATTGTAGTATTACTATTATAAAACTAAATTAATTAAATTTAGATTTTAAAAACGATGAACACTGTTTTTCACTCACGATTCTTGAGACTACCTGAATAAACTGAAATCGATTTGATTTTTTTTAAATATTTGCCTGGATGGATGCTGTTCGTTTATACTCGATAAAATTTAAATAAAACGAAATATTTTGCTACAGGGTAGTTCGACTAACGAAAAACACTTGTAAATATGTAGTTTCTATTGTTTTGATTTTATATGTGTGTATGACAAGGATTTTTCTTTTTAATTTCATTATGATGTTATTTTGAGGATGGAAACCAAAAAGTAGGTTGATATGGATTTTGCTGTTCAGATGGAGAACTAGGTAAGTGAGAAATGATAACAAAAAGATCATAATCAGTGTAATGACTGGTGTTTTTAATTATAAATTTTACTAGAACAATTTTTTAATTTAAGAATAACAATCTCTTTATTTATGTAGATAAGTGGTATTCACTAAAGCATTACTAAATAAAATAGACACTAAAGTACTAAAATAGACACTAAAGACTTCAATACTTTCTATTTATCTTAGAATGAATTCAATGTAAGATGGTAAAACATACCATTTGTTTTTATATCGTGTTGTGTTTTTCGATGTTGTGATGTTGTAAAGGGCACATGAAACTGGAGCCGTTTCCTGGTAGAACGCCAAATATGGAAATATTTTGGGAGTAATTAGATCACTAACATACAAAAGTAACAAAACCTAGCTTTGTTTTGTTCATAGAAAGTGTTATGTAAAAGGAAATACAATATGTGTCACAACAGCACATATATACCTTTTAAGACCTAAGTCTGATAACAACATGCGACCTGAAGTGTTGATGAAGGGGTCTTTTAAACTTTTGCGGATTGAAGGCACTCAAGCATATTACACTTGTTCACTGTACTTATACAGAAACCTATCTGCATTCTCTCACTATGACTAGAATTAGTTACTTCGATCTGCAAGACCTACGTATTATATTCTCAAACCAAAAGTGAAATTCTTACCCTCAATTGTTTGGCATTTCTCGACGTTTTAGGACCTACTGATTCTAAAAAAGCAAAAAAAAATATATGTTTGTCTGCCAGCCGGACGTCACAACCAACGCAATCCAACCGCTAAAGGGATTTCAAAAATTTTTGTTTCCAAAAATAGGTATACTTAATCGTAAGAGCCGAGAGGTCGATAACTGTACCGGAAGTGTGTCAAAAAATCGTCAAGTGTGTCAAAACAAAGAAATTTGCAGATTTTTTGATATAAAACGTTCATTTTAGGAACGAATAGGAACATTGGATTTGGAGAAATCTTGATGGTCGGGACTGGTGTATGGGACCAAAAATTATAAGTAGACCAAAAAAATATTGTCAAGGGTGTCAAAAGAAAAAATTTTCATTTAGTTTTTTGCCCCAGTTTTTGGAAAATAATGAAATTATTTGTATGACATGAAATGTGATCGAACATGTAATTGGACATAGAAATTTTTGTTATGCTTTTAAATTATTTTTAGAATTTTGAAAAAAGATTTTTGATTTTGTAAGAATTTTCGGAATAGCTTTAGAGTTCTGAAAAAGTTTAAATTTTTAATTTTATTATAATATTTGGAATATTTTTGGAATTTTGAAAAAAGTTTGTATTTTTGATTTTGTTATAATTTTTGCGATATTTTTAGAATTTTGGAAGAAATTAGAATTTTTGAATGTGTGAATTAAGAAATTTTGCAATAGTTTTAGAATTTTTAAAAAAGTTTCATTTTTTGATTTTTTTAAAATTTACGGAATATTTTTAGAATTTTGAAATAGTTTTTATTTGTTTGATTTTATTATAATTTTCGGAATTTTGAAAAAAGTTTGTATTATTGATTTTGTTGTAATTTTTGCAATATAATAAGAATATTGGAAAAAGTTTCAATTTTCGATTTTGTTATAATTTTTGCAATATTTTTAAAATTTTGAAAAAAGTTTCAATCTTTGATTTTGTAATAATTTTTGGAATGTTCTTAAGACTTTGAAAAAAAGTTTAAATTTTTGAATTTATTACAGTTTTTGGAATTTTGAAAGATTTTTGATTTTGTAATATTTTCTGGAAACGCTGAATGGAGAGGTTTTTGAGTAGTTTGCTGGGTGTATCATCTTTTCACTAAGCTATATTAATTTTTGATCTATTATAATTTTCCGGCACCGTATTAATATTTCGTGTTTGTTTCGTAATAAATTTCTAAACAGGGATAAAAAATTACTTGTACTTTAACAAAAAGTTTTATGTTTGATATACATCGCTGCCCAAAACTAAAAACAATGTCCTAATAAAAGTTTTTTGCCGAAAAATATATCAAAATCCTTAACCCAGACCGAAGTCTTAATATCTCAGAGTTTGAGATTTCAGCCCCTCCGTATTTTAGAATTTATAATACATAATATTTTATGACGCGCAGGGTCACGGTCAAACAAATGTTAGTGTAGTTGTGTTTTTTAATTTATAAATACATAGTTTATAAGATTTGTAAACACTTTAATACGATACGAATGAGATCTAAAAGCTAATTTAAATTAATATGTACTCAAAAACTAACCAGCCTGCATCATAGGCCGAAGCTTTTTTTCTTTGATTTGTTTGGTCGCAGCTAGTGGGTATAGTGTGAACACTTTTGCCGAGCATTTCACCTGGATCTGTTATGACTTTTTACACCATCCCCTTGCTTTTTAGTAAACTCTTAGGAAGACCACTTTGTTTTTGGTAATTGAAAGACTGCAATCGATGATGGAGACACACATTTTATTGTTAATTTGTTTATTATTAATTTAGTTCTATATTATTTTAGGATATACAGTGAAAGAAAAGTTTATGAGCAATGTGGTTGTGAGGATCAATAAAAGGTTATAGTAACAGATTTGCAGTTATTACAATCAAAATTCGTTTAAAGTAATTGCGATTCACTCACTAAATTTAGTGTTTATAAATCAAATACCGTCACACTAAATGAATAATTCGTTAGTAGATTGCCTAAAGTTCTATAGTTCTGAGTTAGCTATCACAACTACGGCATTAGTCTTGAAATTGGTATGTTCAACCGATTTATTCGGTTGGGACAAGTAATATCTTTTTTATGGTTACTATATATTTTGAGTTTTGTTTGTTTTTTCTTTTCTATAGTTTGAGATGTTATCTTTGTTAAAGTAATCATTTTGTTTTGTATTATGTGTTTATTGTTCTTTTATAAGATTTTTTTGAAAATCGTATAATAAAAACGAGTTTGATTTTGGATGTGAAGTGTGAATTTTTTGTTAAAATTTTTAAACCAGTTTTGATTTATTTATTGCTAGTGAAAAATGTTGTAAGGCTTGTGATTTGATATTACATACGTAAATAAAATAAGTTTTATAATACAAATACACTAAATAGAAAAAAAAAATTTTTATTGATCATTGTTTATACTTTTAAGTAATTATGTGAGGTGATGGTAAAAAATATGTAGTTTAAAATGTTGTTTGTGGTACCTGATAAAAGAAAAAACAAGCTTTTTTATTTGTATAAAATATATCCTGTCTTACTAACATGCTTTTTTAATATTTTAATATGAAATTAATACCGAACAGGCACACTTGGTGACAGCCTACATGTATGGCACAAAAATAAGATATTGGTTATCCTTTTAATTAATTAGTAAATCAGAAAAACAAATGTTTTTTATGTATTTCTTACCTAAATAAGTAAAATTATAATATTTATTTATATTATTTATTATAATATTTAATTATAATTATAATTTAATTATAAAGATTTTTTATAATATTTTTGTCTTTTCATACTATTTTTGACAATAGAAACTGCAGACAGTTTATCGAAATTATTTAAAAAGTAAAGCAGCAAAGTATTTTTAGTTCGGTTGCAGCATCTAATTTGTATAGTTTTTAATGCCAATTTATTAAACAATAGAGGCGGGTAGGTTGTGGTGAACGCATTTTTTCTTTCACTGTACCAAATCTGATTAAGGCAGAATGTAAAATACTCTATTTATACTGGTCTTATTAAACCCTGATCCAAGCCGGTATGGTATGCCTCAACAAAATGCTGGTAGAAGTCTTTGCTATTTTTGCCGTAGGGTTTCTTAATCTTTCGCAGTGATGTCGAACGAATGCACAAGAGATTTTTACGAGGAATGAATTAAAATGACCCATGTTGTTTGGTCTATTTTTTAGTCTATTACAATAAAAACATTTTCTAAGACAATCTACATCAATATGTTAGACGATTTGCCATGTGAACCACAGCTCCCTGTTGCATAACTTAAATCAAAATAACAAACTACAAAAGACTTGCTCTTATAAACATATTAATAAAAATTATAAAAATTGGTTTCAGTTGGCTTACAAAACCAGAACATGCTACCACCATGTGCTGTATTAGACATATAGATATTCTAGCTTGAGGGAACCATTAATGCTTACCAAACCAACACCAACATTGCAAGAACTTCTGAGTTCGGAGTGGCAGCGTAAAAAAGTATAAAATTGACCTAATTATATAATTTGAATTCATTCCAAAAATATCAAATAAATTTTATTATAAAACTATAGTAGAGTACAGTAGTAATAGAATTGACAGCTTCTTGCGATCAACAACATACAAATTGAGTAAGGTTGAAAATAAAATCACAAATCCACACCTTTCAGTTTAGTGATTAAATTTTAAGCGATTTATAGTTGTGTATTGATATAACATAAATAAGAATATTGCTGCAATTGTTTTAACAACGATATTTTCCTAATTTTTGATTTGAACACTGAGATTAAGACGAAAATTAGCTACTACGTCATTCACATCTATATCTATATTCCGGGTTAAATAATGTACGAATTTTGTAAACAAATAAAAATAACTTTTGTCTGAAAACCAAAATTCTTTTATTCATATGGTATTAATGTTATTAAAAATGTTATTATATAACATATATATGTTATTATTTTTATATCAAATTAGGTAAGTTGTTTACATCAATACAATCAGAAGCTTTAAGCAAAAATCTTTTAATACGAATCTCAATCAAATCCTTTCAATTCAATTATCCTGACAAGGCGACAACAAAGAGTAGGAACTGTGGTAATATTTATTTTTTAAATTGTTTTCATACAAATAAACAATTCAATTTTGTTCAAATTTTCGCATGCGCAAATTTTATAACTGTTTCTACGCAGATATTTTTAATAATCGATTTAGAGGGTTAACTTTAGGAAACATTCTTAGTAAGAGTTGTTGATAAAACAAAAAATGTTAGTTAGTGGAGCGAGAAGAAATAAGACTGACGTTTCTGCAGTACGGTTTGCTAACGTAACAAACTGTTGTGCAAGCTTACGAAAGAAAGATTTATATATTGCTTGTGAAAACATGGTAATGGAAAATCAGATAGGAGCACAACAGTGAAACAAAATATATACAAATCACATGCCATACTTATAACTTTAACCTGCACAAAATCAGAGATCCGATATAAAAAAACCCAAAATACAAACTGCTTTTATATTTTATTATATATATCATTTTATTACTTCACCACAATTTTAAATTGTGTGAAGCAATGCAATCTGTCGAGAAAAAGAAATCTTATATGCCCCAAATTTGGTTTTTCTTTTGTTTTGGACAATCCTCTATCTAAATAGCCAATAAAAATTTTCCTCAATTTTCCCTTTCCAATAAAATTTTTCTCCAATGTAGAGCCTTATGGGGAAAAAAAATTGACGTGAAATTAGTGACCTGTAAGAAAAGTTTGAATCCATGATACAGTAAGAACATATATGCCATAAGATTTTAAGTTTGCTATTAGATTTTTATGCCACAGTTTATCAAAAGCCTTTGAAATGACCATGAGAAACACTAATGGTTTTACCATAGTTCTCGAGAGATTTGCTCCACATATGTGTTACGAAGGGTAACAGATCACCTGTTGCATGACTTCTACGAACACCATACTGCTTATATCATTGATAATTTGTGACACCTATAAATATTCCATTATAGGTTATAGTTATCATATTTCTCAAATATCTTAGCTAAAATCGACAGAATTGCAATTGGTTTATAATTGCTAGGGTCAGCCTTATTGCATTTTTTGTATACGGGTTGAACAAATATCCAGTGCAATGCCAAATGTTTCACCATGGTGCTCGAGTGACTTGTTCCAGACATGTGTTACAAAAGATAGCAAATTTGTCGATCGTACCTGTCGAAACCCATATTTCCTCCATTAAAAATGTTTGAAGTTGGAATTTTCATAATATAATATAATAAGTCATAATATTATAGTTAATATATTTTTCAAACACTTTCGCAAAAACCGACAAGATGGATATCGGTCCGTAATTACGTGGGTAATTCTTTTTTCCTTTTTTTGATACAAGCTGAACGCTAGCAAACTTCCACATGTCTGGAAATACACCTTTCTTGTACGATAGATAGTAGATTTTTGTGAGAATTGGTGCTAGCTCTCTAGCAAAAGTTTTCAGTATGATGGGAGATATATTATCAGGACCTGATCATTTATTAGAATTTATTTGCAAAAGCAGCTTACGTATGACATTCATGCGAAAGATGATACGCTTTATTTTGTACGGTACCTGAGGAATTGGATTTGGCAGGAAATTAGGCGCAGTTAAAGTTGAGTTTTCAGAAAAAAGTTTTCCAAGAAGATCAGCCTTTTCTTTTGGGTTTATTATGGGTACATCAGTATGAATTAAAGGTGGTAGTGACGATTGAGTGAAATTATTTTGCACTGCTTTAACGGCCTTAAAAAACTGTCGAGAGCCCGTAGGATGCTCGGCAAATTTCGCTGCTTTTTTTGAACTATAAAGATTTTTTTCTTTGTTTATCAATACCCGACATATGTGCCGTTCACTGCACAAAGTGACTAACTCCACTTTTTGAAAAATTTTAAATTTAAATGTCAAAGTACTTGCTATAGTCATAACTTTCTATGTTAAAAACAACTTTCTTGAATAATTAAGATATACACCATTATTAAAAGTCAAAATTTGTCTGCCCATTAAAAAATCACTCTTGACTAAATGACTAAAAATAAAATAAATATCTATTATGCTAATTAAACTACTACTATAATAGCTAATTGATATACTTAGTAACCAAAATTAAATAAATTATGTTTATAATAACATTCCTGAATGATAAAGATTAACACTACTAAACATCGAAATTTTTTTGACCTTTGAAAAAAACACAATTTCTCAACATTTTGTTTTATGGAGTTAATCATTTTGTGCAGTGAACGGCTCATATGTTCCTGGCAACTTTATATTCTCGCAAGGTTTTTGTATTGCTTGTTTTAATCTAATTGCGAAACGCAATTGTTTTTTGTTTAATTACCTCTTTGCATTCTTTGGTGAACCAAGGATCTACTCTCGGGATAATCAGACTATTGGTATAAATTTACACATTCCTGCCAGTATTACATAAGAAAAAATCACAGCAGCCTTATTTGGATCTTGTTTAACTAAGCAAGTTTGTTTCCATGGATACCATTTATAATAACTTTTGAGACCATGCCAATCCGCATTTTTGTAGTTCCAAACACGTCTAGAATTGGCTTTAAATGACTTGGGCGTTTCAATATTTAGTGTAGTTGAGATCAAATTGTGATCAGATCCTCCTAGAGGCTCTGTGATTTTGAATTGCACTATAGTCGGATCGTTTATTAAAAATAAATCAAGAAAATTTCTTTTTTGACCTAGAATATCTGGAACTCTTGTTGGCTGGTCAATTATTTGCGTGTAGTTATGGAACAACGAAAATAATTCTCCTTGTTTACCAAGTACATCCATTTTCGAACTGTGCTTAAGCCATTCCTTGTTGTGCACATTAAAGTCGCTAAGTACAACGAATTTAGCAGTTGTGTAGTCATTTAACCTATCTATCTTATCAGACAAGTCTTGGAAAAAATGTGTGTTCTCATGGGAGCTTAGTGAGCGATATAATCCAAATACAAAAAGAGTTTGATTAGGACAGCAAATCTTCAAAGAAACCATATTGTGATGCTTTGAACTAAATTCAAATGCTTTAATCCTCACATATGATATGGCTTGGAGTTTCGTATACAAGCACAAACACCATCTTTATCAAAAACTGAGTGTTCTAACTCGTAATTTGGATATAGATATTTGCCTTTCCACTGATAATCGTTTCTGTAAGGAAGAAAATATCAGGTGAAATTTAATTTACACATTAAACTTTCGACTTAGAAGATACATAGGTGAGACTAAGGAGACTAAGGATAGCACATATTTTAACTTTAAAATTTTGTACTGATTTCACTTTAAAAAAAATGGCCACCCTAATCATGTAGGTTATTTGAAGAAATCGGTAAAATATATGCAAATATGTCAACAAAAAAAGTGATTTGACTGGTTTTAGAATAGTATTAGGGTTGCCACGTGTCCTACTTTTGGTAGGACAGTCCTCCTTTGGAGCAAGAATGTATGTTAGTAATTAATTCTACAAATTAGTCTTATTATTATTTGTCTCCAATATTTTTTTCAAAAATCTGGCAGGAAGGCCGAAATGAAACGATGACCATAAATCAACAAAACCCATAAAACGAAAACATTTACTAAAACTGCTGGAGTTCTTAGACCGGCATTTCGATTAGTATCAAACTTCCGCGCTATGCATATTTTGGTCTGCTCTTGCAGGTTTTCTTTCGGTGAATATATGCGCCATTACTACTAAAAGCACACAAAGCGCATGCATCAATGTAGAGTATTGAAAATAATTGGTAAAATATATTCGAAAATTCAAATTGACCTTATATAAGAACAGCACATAATCTAGATGGATGGATAAATGAAATTAACCAAACCAGTAGCACCAGTGTGCCTATTTTGTATGTCAAGTATCACAGCTCCAGAGTTAGTCAATGACAATTGTGACACCCAATAAACGAATGTTTTGACGTTCACCTAATTGGTCGTGACACATATTAAGTGGATTATCGGAAAACTTGGAATTATTTGAACTAAATCTTTGAAATAAAATTTTAAAATTTTAATAACCTCCATCTTTTGCCATCTATTTATAAAAGTTATTGTGTAAACCATTTGTGTTTACTAATGTGTTTTAATTTTAACATACATTTCATATGCAAATTTATTTAGCTTTAGAAATCTTTACCTAATTGCTCTTGCTGATTGTCAAATGATACCAATAGGCAATATTACATTTTTTTCAACATTTTTATAAAACTAATAAAACAAATTAAATTAATGACAATAAAAAAATTATAAGAGTATTTATTCCAACAAAAAACTGTTTCTAACCACTTATTTGGAAAACACGGGCATCGCCGTGTGGGCACCTTTTAGCTGCTTTGCTACGCCTATACAAAAGTTTGTGCGCGTACATTTTGTTTAATTAGTAAGAATAATTTCAAAGAGTCGTAATAAGAATAGAAAGCGTATTTTTTAATTTTTCCATTTGGGAAATATGAATAACAGAGAGCATTAGCATTCTAGCTGATCAATCTAGATGAATTGAGAATTGAACGGCATGTCAAAATTTGAAAGTGATTGGTAAAGGGTTTTGGAGAAATGTTTAAGCTTGTTGTCGAATTTCCGATTCGATTAGCATTGGCACTATTCCAAACCAGTCACAAGGCCAAACAATGTCAATTTGTGGGCTGGACCTAGAAACATCGTGCTTTTCGCATGGTCAATTATATGTTGCGTGTTCGAGGATTGGAAAACCTTCAAGTTTTATCGTATTTGCCCCTAAAAATATTGCAAAAATTATAACAATATCAAAATTTGAAACTTTTTACAAAATTCCAAAAATTATAAAAAAATTAAAAATTCAAACTTCTTCAAATTCTAAAAATATTTCAAAAATTGAAGCTTTTTTCAAAATTCTAAAAATATTTATAAAATTCAAAATTCATAAATTCAAAAATTCAATTTGTTTTCAAAATTATAAACATATTGCAAAAAAATTAAAATTACAAACTTTTTTCAAAATTCCAAAAATTATAATAAAAACAAAAATTTAAACTTTTTCAAAATTCTAAAAACATTCCGGAAATTCTTACAAAATCAAAATTTGAAACTTTTTTCAAAACTCCAAAAATATTGCAAAAATTTAAAATTCACAAATTCAAATTGCATGTTCAATCACATTTCATGACATACAAATAATTAATTTTATTTTTTTCCAAAAAATTGGGTAAAAATTAAATGAAACATTCTTTTGACACACTGACAATATTTTTTTGACAAACTTATAATGAAATAATCTAGTTTTTGGTCTCACATTATCACGTTACTACTCATTATCACTTAAAACTACCGTTTTAAGCAAAAAATATGAATATTTCCTTGTTTTGACACACTTGACGATTTTTTGACACACTTCTAGGACAGTTATCGAACATTTCGTCCTGACGGCTATTTTCATTGAGTATACCTATTTTTAGAAACAAAAATTTTTGAAATCCTTTCAGCGGTTTTCTAGATCTGACCTTGTATTTTGAACGTTGTTTCAAAATTACGTCCGTCGGCTGTGAGATCGCAAACTTTGGTTGCCCCAAATGACGTCATTTGGAAGCAAGAATTGAATTTGCGTGTCTTGCGCAAAAATAATTTAGAATCATGTGATTTGCCATCAAGAAGAGATTTTTGGTGACATTTAACTGAAAATAATATTTAAATTGAAATCGGAGTAATAAAATGAGAAGCACTATCAAGTAATACTTACAGGTGTTAAACTTTATTGTAATTGTTTATTTTTCAATGTTAAGTCAAGGTGATATGAAAATCAACACTTAGACTGTAGAAGGCAAACCGAAGATATCTTTAATTCAACGGAGTAAAGCGGCGGCACCGAGCGAGCGTAGTTAGCGCGGGCCAAAATAATCGATGACCTGTCGTACCATAATAGCTCAGTTATTTTTGCATTAAGAAGAATGTTGATCAAATTAATATAACGGTGCATGCACAATTTATGAGTTTTTTACTCATGAGATTTGAGCCACTTTTTATTATTATTTTTTAATAACAGCACAATGCTTTAAACTGTAGCTAGCTTCATTCACTATTGATCATGAGGAGAAAGTTAAGAAATTTTAAACTTTTTCATTGAGACAAATATATTTCAAAAATAAATTTGTTTTCCTCAAAATAAATTTTCATACAAACTTGGTAAAAGTAATTTAATTGTGCATGCACTGTAATGTTTTTGGGGCTTAAACTGTTTCTAAACGTTAAAGGCTCAAAATAGCTAAATCGTTTTTATGCATTTTTGGACGATTTATTAGCCTTTCAAAAACGTCCATGAAATAACCATTTTAAGCGGCGTTTAAAAGTAATATTATAAAAGAAGTAATAAATTATGTGCAATGTCCTAACAAACTATTGTTTTAATACAGATTTAGTGACAATACAAATTAGTTATCATCATTATAGCATTTACTGTTTTTTGTCATAAAACCAAACTTGAAATTTTCCACCTCCGTGATTTTGAATCTAAAATATAAATAAAAACGAAACAAAGCAAAAAAAGTCCAAGCGGCACGTATATCCGCTAGAAATAGGTAAATTTCGAGATCAGACAGTTTTGTGTGCCAGTAGAATCTGATGTATCAGATTAGTTTAAACAAAACAAACTAATTTAAAACAGATATCGAACAAATTTTAAAAAAAAAATTAGCTACCTACAAGCAAAATTATATCTATCCAATTTTGCAACAAACAAATATCAAATCTACCACAGAACATGTGTGTGAGAATTTATGACACAAACCTATTCTATATCATATGTCGTGCAATTACTGCAAAATATCAAAATAGTTTATTTCTAGAAAAAAAATTTATTTCTTCTATTCAAACCTTTTATTTTTTTGACTGTTATAAGGTTGACATTGACTGTTATAAGGTTTTTGGAAAATGTAGTTGGGGATTGTTTCAAAGTTTTTTGTTGAAGCCAACAAGTCAAAAACCTCTTACTGCAGAGGTTTATATTTATAAGAAACGGATTAAAATGTTTCCACAGATTCTAAATTTATGAAGATTTAAAAAATATTAGTATCCAAACGGCCGTTATAACGGATTAAAAAAACCACTCTTTTTTCTAGTATAAAGCCTATAGTTCCTTAATCATGTGTCAGATTTTTCTGATTTACGAACTTGTCCAAAATATTATTAAAAAACACATTTTTAAGAAAGGTTTTTTGATTTGGTTCCACAAATGCAGTCGTGAGAGCGCCGGTTGATTCAAACGCATTTTGTGTTTTACAAGCTTTTTAGTTGGAGCCGCTCACCCAGAAACCTCCAACTGCAGAGGTCTTTTTTTTAAAATAAACTGATTAAAAAAGTTTCAAAGATTCTAAATTTATGAAGTTTTTAAAAATATTAGAATCCAAACAGCCGTTATAACGGACTTAAAAAACAGAGTTTTTTTCTTGTATAAAGCTTCTAGTTTCTTAACCATCTGTTGGATTGGGCTGATTTCCAACTTTTCCAAGATATTAATAAAACGCACATTTTTAGAAAAGGTTTTTTGATCTGGTCTTATCAATGCGACCGTGAGAGTGCCGGTTGTTTAAAAAAAAAAATTTTTTTCGCAAACTTTTTTGTTGGAGCCACTCACTCAGGAACCTCTAGCTGCAGTGGTCTATTTTTAAAACAAATTGATAAAAAAGATTCCAAAGATTTTAAATTTGTTAAATTTTTTGAAATATTAGTATCCAAACGGCCGTTATAACGGTTTTAAAAAATCAATTCATCAATCAATCAATCAATTCAAAAAACGGGACGACTTGACTTGATTCGTACTCGAAACTTTTTGGTTGATAGCTCATGTTATTGGCCATTACGTTATCTATACTACTAACCGTAATTTTGGGTATTTATAAAGAAATCATTAAAATTAATAAACTTTAAAGTCGTGTTGTCAAAATTCTAATGATTTCTAATGAATTTTAATGTTTTTAAGACGCAAAGTAGATTTTTTCTGAATTAATTGCCGTGACTCATTTCTCAAAAATGCCGATGAAATTGAAATTTAGTCGTTTTTCGCAGAAATATTATTTTTTGTTTTGCTTTATTTTCTTCTAAAAAAATTAAATTATGAAAAAACAAATATTGAAAAACAAATATTACTTGAATTTCAACACCACAATCTGGCAAAATTTACTCAAATACGATAGCAGAGTAAATTTAAATTTTTGAGTCGATTTGCAGATTTAATTTCAATTTCATCGAGAATGGGCCACAGCAATTATTATTTTAAATAAAATTATTATTTTTTAACAAATTAATTAATACTTACACAGTTTTAATTTATTCTTGTAAAAAACTTATTATTTTGTAGTTAAAAATAATAATAATTAAATGATACACAACACAATTAAAAAAAATAATTCACAAAATTGAAAAAGCTATGCGTTAAACTTCAAAACTGTATCATTATAACAAAAAGTTGAAATCAACAGTTTTTTCGGGGCCTACGCTGATGATTAAAAAGTCCATGATGAAGTTGTGTCACTTACGTTGAATGTGTTTACGAAATACATTTAACATTCAATTCGCAATTAAAATATATTAAAACTTTTAATTGAAATAAAAACTATCCTATCGAGTAGATATTAAGCGTAATATATAAAATATTATTCTTAAGTCGCTCAAATTGCCCAAAATTCCCATACAAACTTGTATGAAAAATTTAACCTGTTTTCGTATCTGTTTTACGGACAGAAGAGAATAAAATATTTTATATATTATGCTTAATATTGTCAGTAATTGTCAATAATAGTTCATAAAGAAACATAAATTATTTAATTGTAGTAAAATGAGAAATTTCATAGTAGTCCTGTGGCTGAGGGTGGTTGTGTAAGGATAGTTATGTATAGAGGGTTACCCTGCAGAATATTTTAATATACTATCAGGACATTAAAAAAAAATTGGGTAGACATCTGGGGTCCTGGCCGGCTTTCAGAAAATGACGTCATAAGTTATGCGTATTACCGGTTCATGGATATAATAGGCTCTTCCAAAAGTTGTGCTAAACCATTGCAATATGGGTATCTAATGAAAGCTACTGATTAGGAGAACATGTTTTTAGCGTCAAAAAATTAATTTTGTTGCGGCCCTTAAATAATATATTGATCTTTATTCCCCAAAGTCGGGATACTACGGCAATGCTTGGTGCCTTTCCCCCGCAGAAGAGAACAGCAGAAGATTACAAGGCTATGCAGAGGAAGGACTTGGTTTGATCTTTGAGTCGAATTGGTATGACCGCACACAATACAGTTCCTACA
>OY856188.1:143644468-143713469 GCA_963693315.1 Diogma glabrata | reverse complement strand
AACGGCTGGACGGATTTGAAATTTTTTTTTTCTATAAATAGGTTTACTCAATGGAAAGAGCCGAAAGGACGATGTGTTCGATAACTGTACCGGAAGTGTGTCAAAAAAATCGTCAAGTGTGTCAAAATGAAGAAATTTGCATATTTTTTGCTTAAAAAACGTTCATTTTAAGTGATTACGAGTAGGAACATTGGATTTGGAGAGATCTTGATGGTCGAGATTGGTATGTGAGATCAAAAACTAGATTATTGCATTATAAGTTTGTCAAAAAAATGTTGTCAAGTGTGTCAAAAGAAAGATTTTTATTAATTTTTTACCCAACTTTTTGGAAAAAAATAAAATTAATTATTTATAAGACATGAAATTTTATTATTATTATTGAAAATTATGGCATTGTAATTTTGTCAAAAAAATGTTGTCAAGTGTGTCAAAAGAAAGATTTTTATAATTTTTTCCTAATTTTTTGAAAAAACATAAAACTAATTATTTGTATGACATGAAATTTTATTATTATCATAGAGAATTATGGCAATATAAGTTTGTCAAAAAAAATAATGTCAAGTGTGTCAAAAAATGATTTCATTTATTTTTTGAGCCAATTTTTTGGTAAAAAATGTAGCTGTTTTTATGACGTAAATGTAATTTACAATGAAATTGGACATGGAAATTTTTGAATTTGTTATAGTTTTTGAAATATTTTTGGAATTTTGAAAAAGTTTGTATTTTTGATTTTGTAATAATTTTTGAAATTAAGTTGAAAAAAAAGAGGCTCTGCCATCTTTTCTTATGTTACACAGTTTTTTTCTTATGTTACACCGTTAAAAATTATTTCAAAAAATTAACAGTGTACATTTTTAAAAACTTTGTTCTAATACCTATTCTACGACATATCATTTATGAAAATCGATTGAGTAGTTTTTCTACAATTGCTCGTCAAAATGCACTCACATCACAAAATAACAAAAAATTGAGGGGCACCCTGTGAAGACCCCTGGTCAAAAAAAAAATTCTAAGAGAACTTGTATTTTATATTTATGAAAGACTATCTATAAACAAAAACAAATCAAAATTGAAAGGGGTCAAGTCAAAATTTCCCAAAAATTTGCTGAACTTGTGTGAAATTGCTCATATATATAAAATTACTTATTATTAAAACAATCATAACTTTTAAACAAATACAGCTTTTAAAAAAAATAATATATTTATGAACGCAGCAAAATGTGTACTAAAACTTTGTAGTATACCTTTTTAGTCTAAAACGAATTTTGCACTTCCATATTTTAAAAAAAATGGCAAAAAAAACTCAAATTTCAAAAATTTTCAACTTTGAACAACCCTTTTGTTATGTAATTTATCTAATTTAACAAAAAAAAAAATTTTGTTTTAAGAACTATTAATTTGTGATGAAACAAAAAAAAAAATTTGAAAATCGAAAAACATTTGTGGAGTCGCCAGCAGTTTGAAAAAATGCTTACTTTCAAAGTGAGGTTTCTTTATAAATCGAATTTGGGCCAGTGGAGAGAATTAACCGATTGAGCTCAAATTTGGAATATAGTAGTTTTAAAGACCCCTGCAACTTTTTATCAATGCGCTCCCCGGATCGGATGCCAAAAGTTCAAAATTGCCGCCCTAATATATATATATATATATATATATATATATATATATATATATATATATATATATATATATATATATATATATATATATATATATATATATATATATATATATATATATATATATATATATATATATATATATATATATATATATATATATATATATATATATATATATATATATATATATATATATATATATATATATATATGAACAAATATATATATATATATATATATATATGAACAAGCTGAGGAACAAATCTGTTTTATAACTTATAAGGAACTAAAAATTGCTACTTGGGTATATATATATATATATATTTATATATATATACATATATATATATATATATATATATATATATATATATATAATATATATATATATATATATATATATATATATATATATATATATATATATATATATATATATATATATATATATATATATGTATATATATATATATATATATATATATATATATATATATATATATATATATATATATATATATATATATATATATATATACCCAAGTAGCAATTTTTAGTTCCTATAAGTTATAAAACAGATTTGTTCCTCAGCCTCAGTGTCAAAACCAAATAGTTTTGAAATTCGTTCCGTAAACTTCACGAAATCCTTTCCAAACCGTGTTGGAAGCCTTGTTTGATCGCGATCCTTGAAACTTTGCAGTGTTATGACCAACGTTTAAACACGGATTTAGATTAGAGGAGAAACACCAAAAAGGTTTTTTTGTAAACGCTCAGAAATAGCTCCTAAACGGTATCGAAGAGACCAAAAAGTTTTGTTACTGTTCAAAAACAGTATTTTAATGATAAGTGAAAATCCAAATAGTTGTTTGTGATGGTTCTGAAACCGTTTTTAAAAGGTGTGAAAGAATTCTTGGTGTGAAAAAGTTATTATTTAACCGGTTATGACATCAAGCTGAAAACCCATTCTAATCGGGTATTATTGGAACATATCTGAAACAGATCTTTCTCGATTTTTTATTCCTATAATTTTTTTTCAAACGTTTTGTGCTTTAAAGTTAAAAATGAAAACAACAAAATAATATAAATAAAACACTGCATCGTACTTTTCAATAAATTTAACTTTTTAATTTCAAGTATAAAATAATTACAAACAAATTCAAACAAATATAAACAAACAGTTTCTTAAAAAAAGTACGAAATCGTAAAAAAAAAATATATCTTTATTTTAATTGGCAGATAATTTTTCTGCTACCCGATTTAATCGGGTACTGGCCGATTTTAAATATTCCTTTAAATATTTTTTGACCTCGTGAGCCACTAAATTTTGTTCTCATTGCCATCATAATTATGTTTTGAAATTCAACATATAGTAAAAAGGGTTTTTTGACCATAGTTCCGCCCCAGGAATACATAACAAGCACAGTATCCAAAATTAACTGCTTAGTTACTATACGCGCACAACCATTTTCGTTTGGTCCTCCAAACGTTGACATATATGCAATTTAAAAAAACAAAATATGATTAAAATTGCTAGCAATTTTCAATCGACGATTTTACAACATGCATAATAAATATAGACACCATACTATAAATAATAAAGTTCACATAAACTAAGTAGAAAGTGATAACTATATACTCTATAAGTCTATACCGTCATAGTTTTAACAATAGCAGAAAACTCGCCACAAATTCAATAATATATTTTTTCTAAATAATATTGCATGAACTCACCATTCTCTGTTTAAAATCTGGATCTGACTTCAGTTTCATTTCAAAATTTTCTAAATTTTCGGCTGTACTAATTGGTAGTTCTATATCACTTATAGGTTTGGTATGTGGTGCATTTTTTGACTCGAAAATTGGAATTTTTTCAGCAAGCAAATCAATTGCTGCTTTCAACTCAGCTTGGGATTTTAAAATTCTTTCTGTTTGTTCCGTAAATAATTTTATAACACTATCTAATTTTTGGTTTAAATAGTTATAATCTATAAATTTAACAAAATTAGTTATTAATTATTAAGACAAAACGACATTATGCTGCTGTACCTGGATATTGTACAAATCCCGGATAAGTGGGATTATGCTCTGTTGTATTGCAATTATAATTTATAGAACGTGAGTTAGCTGAAGTTCAGCATCCGTGTATAGATAGATTAAAGATGATGCAGGTGAAACGTTATTCATTTCACTTTTCTCACATATTGCGCTCTCCACCCCATGAATAACACCTCCGTTAATTACATTTGTAGTTTACACTGTTTGTCGAGCTTTTTCACATGGGTTTTCTCTCACAGATTGAATTTCCTCAATAAACATTTCATTAATATCTAATGGCGAGTTTTTATCTAATGTTTTTTGACGTGCAGTTTCGCTTTCACTTGAAGATACTAACATCGTTACCCTTTCTTGCTCCAATGCAGTCTTTAGTACATCTACAAGTAACATTAATAATTTTTGCATATTATTAAAATGCGTATGCAATATGGTTCCACTATTCTTACCAATATTGTCGCGCAAAACTTTACAATGCATTACTATCCAATCCGATTGTGGCGACCAACATTTTTTGCGAGCAATTGACACTTCACGACTTTGGGATGGGTAATATAGCTCTTCATTTCGTATCCAACATCTTGGTACAGCGTTTTTCTCCATCCTCGATGGTTTCTACCACACAATACATGATACTTGGAGTTTTGGGGAAACGGAAAATATTATGTAACATGAATACAATAAAGATAAAAAAATAAAATAAAATAAACATTTAAAATTGAATAAAATTGTAATAAATAATGTAATATTGACAATAATAAAATTATTTAATTAATTCAGATTTCAATTTTCGGTATATTTATACTGAATATATTTCATGTTTGTTATAATAATTCTTAAAGTTATTTACTAAAGGTACGTAATACGTTAGCAGTTTTTAATAAAAAACGGGCGAGATAAATTTCAATTATTAGTGTGCAAGAGGGTAAAAAACACACAAGTGCTCACGCCTAGTTTTATAACCAATAATCTAAAGATTCAAACTCCAATTCAGCTTTATATATATTGAGTAATGAAGATTTCAGGGTTTTTCATAAAAGTCAGATTTGTTCTTTAATTTTTTCCCAAATATTTGTATTCCATTTCTATTTGAAATTACATACTCCATAGCAACAATGTTTTTATCTATAGTTAAAAACCACTTATTTGGAGAGATATCATTTAATGTAAATTCCATAAAAACAATTTCCTTGAAACCTTTTGTGTTGGAAATTGTTTTTTTTAGTGAAATTGGCAGTTTAGTAAGACTGGTGACATAATTGGGAGCTTGAACTTGCTCAAAAACCCGAATTGCCAACTGTTCTAAGGGTTTATAACCCGATCTTAAAAATCTCTTTAAAACTCCAAGTTTATTTTCAAAAATAAAAGCACTAAAGTTATCAAGTGGGCCAAACTGAATTACCTCATCGTATAAATGCAATAAATTATGGATGTTATGAGAGACCGTATCTGCGCCATATATTTTTGCATACTGTGTTACAACATATTCAAGGAGCGTTTTAGCTAAATGCCAATTTTTCGAATAAATTTCGTTCGATAACAAAATGGTGGCGCAATGAAATACAATCATATGTTCATAAACTACATCATTAACTATTCCATAGAGCGCACAAGGTGCAGCATATAGTAAAAAGCTTCGCGATTAAAATCGCTTTTATCGCTTTCCAATTATTGATCTCTTCTATTGATCTAAATTTTCTGTTGAATTCCATTGGTTGCGTATTTCTATAATTCAATAAACAATCAGATATAAGGTTTATTTTAGAAGCAAGAAGTCTAGCGTTAAAATTAAACCGATCTTTAATCCAAATTAGTATTGTTTTTTTACACCACCAAGACAAATTCCGTGCATATAATCTTGGGGAAAACTTCTAATCATATCGATAGGTAACTTTTCAAGAAGAGATAAGCCAGTATGATGTTCTTCTTGATCTCTTGTTCTAAAAGATACATCGGTCCTTAGTTTGGCAGATCGAGTTGGATAACCCATACGGTAGTTTCGATGAAAATAATTACCTTCGACTTCACGAAACTCACACCCGAAATAAGCATTATGACTTTTGATAGCAGCGATGTAAGCTTTTGCTGGAACATCACAAACAAATGCGGTTTGTTTTATTTCATATTTCACCTCATTCATATTTCAAAAGCTTACATCTTACATTACTTACATTTTACCTCTTTCATATTGAGCCGGGCTCAACAATTTTTATTGATTCTGCAACCTTTGTCGTTTTTAAAAGAGTTCGAGCGTCAATGCAAAGCTCTTGGTGCCCGTTTACTTTTAATAATTTCAACAAACTATTAAGAGCGCTGTGAGATATTTTGAATTCAATAGCCCATTGCTGTAAATTTTCAGTCAAAGAAAAGGAGGGCGCATTTAAACCTTTTGCATAATCTTCTTCCATATTACAATATTCTAACCCAACATGCTTATTATTTGGAAACTTATTTTCAGAAAAATTCGAAACATTTGTATTTATAGACAACTCACTGACAATTGAATTTTCCACATTGTCCACCAATCCAATTACAGGATTGGATAAAAAAGATGTATCAACAGCAGAATCAGATGTTTGTTCAATTACTGTCGAATATTGATTAAAAATTGAATAAGGTCTACGTCTAAAAGTTGAAGGGTTTATATGCTTAAATATGGAACGTTTGGACCTAGGCATTTCAACGAATATATAATGTAAAGATTAGTAGTTAATAAAAATAAAAGTTAAATAAAGAAATGAACAAACCTCGATATATTTTCACTTATAATTTTCAACAAATAATATAACAAATAAAAATAAGTAGTAGCACTTTTAAATATAACTCACGTACACTTTAAATTAAAACTAAATAAATTTTAGACAATAAATTACTAATTTTGTTTGGGTAACTGATCACTGATCACTGAAAATAACAAATGAAATTGAAAAACTATAATATTGTTTTACATTATTTTCAATTTCTCATCAATTTACAGTTATTCAAAAATAGGCCTTAAAAATTACACAAAAACTAATTTGTTTTAATTTGGTTTAAAAAAAACGGTTGTGGAACCATTAAAAAATCGTATTTACAAATCCTTTGTTATTCGTTTCGGATAAATTTCGCAAAAACTAATTTGTTTTCATTTAGATTTATAAAAACCATTTTGGAACATCTAGACCGCTTTTGAATATCCTTTGCTTTTGTTTCAGATACATTTTACAAAAACTAATTTGTTTTCATTTGGTTGCATAAAAATCTTTATAAATCGTATCAAAAACATTAATTTAAAAACATTTAGGAACCGTTTCAAAATAACCGGTTGCAATAAAACTAATACAAAACCTCTTTGATGGTTTTTAAAACTTCGGTTCTAGATTGCTACTTAGGATATTTATAATTATATATAAAATTTATATATATATTATATATATATATATATATATATATATATATATATATATATATATATATATATATATATATATATATATATATATATATATATATATATATATATACATATATATATATATATATATATATATATATATATATATATATATATATATATATATATATATATATATATATATATATATATATATATATATATATATATTAGGGTGCTTTTTTTTGGGCGACAATTCTTTTTTTCTGGTGCCCCACCAAAATTTTGTTGGAAATACCCAAGAAAACGTCCTCCTAAAATATGAGCCCTAAAAATTAATGTTTAGCACTCGGCATCAGCGTTTGAAGATTTTCCATACAAAATACATGTAAGCTATAGTGTTTTTAAAAAAAAAAATTACAGCTCAGCGGCATTTTATACTATTTCAAAAAGGAAAAAAGCCACTAACTCAGGACTAAATTATCTACAAAAGTGCCTAAATAGATGTAACTGTAACTTACACCGGTGACACAGTACAGATCACTAAAGCCAGTTTTATGTGTTCTTCTTGTTCTTTTGTTTTTATTGCATAAATGGCTAAAGCTACAGGAAAAATGTCGATAACAAAGTTGTAGTTAATTAAGTTTCCTACAAAAAAGTAATAGTAACCGAATCTCTATGCTTGATATTTCTCGAGATAATAAACTTTTATTATTTTAGAACTTGCGATTTTCATAAATTGATGACGAAAATCTCTTAAAACATCCATTTTAATAAAAGCCTCTGTTTTTCTGTTATAAAAATGATATCAATTTAGAATATTTTGAAATATCAATATTTTCTTCAACGCTAAAAGCTAGCATTGAATATTTTGCCCAGAATGTAGAGATTTTTTGTAATGAGCAGAGTTGTTCAAAATATACTAACAAAACGTTTTCCGTTATGTTTACGACTTTCTTTGAAAAACACCAATTTTTGTCTTTTGATATTGATTCATATACAACTTACGCGATTTTTCTGGTAAAAAAACTAAATTTCAAGTTCTTCGCTGCCTCTCTTAGATTTGGAGGAGTGCATGTTATATATTCCAAGTTGCTTGGAACTGAATTCATTTTTGAGTTTTAATAGTTTCTTCCTAAAATAATAATAATAAATGAAAAATTAATAAGATTTTTGATTTTATTCTAATAATAATAATGAATAAATGCAAACACTTCTTTTATCACGATTATAATGTTGTAAAGGGGCCCATCCACTTTGAAACATGTTTCAAAACTTGGTTTACAAACTTGGTTGCATGTTTACCATACATTATTAAACGTGTTTGCAAACTTCGTTGATAAACTTAAAATTATAAATGTCAATTTCTATAGTTATTTTATTAAACTCTTCCATACACAGTGAAACATGTTTACAAACCATTAGCTCCGCCTACTTAAAATCAAAGCGTTTTGATTTTACTAAAACCAATTTGAAAACCGTCAAATTGGTTTGCAAACTTCACCATACACTATAAAACATTCTATTAACACAAACCAAGTTTTGAAACTATAGCTTGTAATGATTTACGCTATATCAATAAATAGTTAAAATTAACTTTCACATAAATTGCCATTTAAAATATTTGAAATGAAAGTTTCTTCATTCAGAAAATCCTAATTGAACTTTTGATCCAAAGGTTGAGAGATCCAATAAAACGAATTTCTTCCCAAATATTAATTTGACATTTGATCCATAGGTTGAGGGAGATACAATAATGAGAGATTCTTCTTTAAATATTTTTGAGAGTTCAGCAATAAAGATTCTCTCAAAAAATCAAAATAAAGTTGTACAAAGAACTTGATTGATGGCAACTTAATCTTAATCAATCTTATTAACTTTAGATCAAGAAATACAATCACCAGCTGTTTCAACAAATTGTATTATCACTTTATTATAAATTCGTTATTTAATATTCCATTTACATTTTATATGATTCAAACTTAAAACGAACAAAATAGCTAATACATTAATAACTTTTATTAATCTGAATCTTATGTTAATCTGAATTAAATTAAGGAATTTTTAATCGATGAAATTAAAATTAATCTTTTGGCAATAATGAATCAAAAACAAAAACTAGAATTGTTTTTTCAATAATTTTTAAGTAAAAAAACATAGCTTGCTAAATTGAATTTTTTAACTTTTTATTTAGATGTTCGCCACAACACTCCCCCCCTAGTGCCATCGAAGATGGGACGATATAGAAATTATTGTGCTACAGCACGAAGGAAACGAGCAGGGGTACGAGTGGTTCGACCTGCTCGCGTAATTGTAGATGCAGGATGGAATATCTGAGTTTGAGGAATGGGATTAAATCTAACCCTTTTAGGTGATACAGTTGCCTTAGCGTCGCGTTGCCTTGTTTCTGCGGAGGTAGAAGGAAAAGACTGGAATGTGTCCGAAGAAGTAGAATGGACAATATCTGTAGAAGACGAAGTTTCGTCTGCGCGACTGAGATTAGTACTCGAAGTAGGTGAGTTTTGAGATGAGTCATCTTCAGATTGTTCCCTAAAGCAAGGTTTTAATCTGTCGATGGAAACTCGAATATGTTGACCTTTACGGTCAATAACGAAATTTTTATCATCGCGGCTGATGACTTTAAATGGACCTTCGTATGGAGGCTGTAATGCTTTACGTACTAAGTCCGTACGTAAGAAGACATGCGAACAAGACTGGAGATTTTTGGAAACGAAAACATTAGGAGAAGTGTGTCTTGACGCAGTAGATGGACGAAGGTGAGTAAAATGTTGTTTCAACTGTGAAACGAAATCAGATTGTGGAGTGGAGTTGGAGTTTTGGCTAAAGAATTCTCCTGGAAGACGTATGTTAGTACCGTAGACGAGCTCAGCCGATGAAGATTGGAAATCTTCACGGAAAGTGGTTCGTAAACCAAGTAGTATTGACGGTAAAATTCGTGTCCAGTCCGTTCTGTCGTAGGCCATTATCGCGGATTTAAGAGTTCGGTGCCAACGTTCGATTAGTCCGTTACATTTAGGATTGTAACTAGTAGTACGTTTACGTTCGAAACCGATAAGTTTTGACAACTCGTTAAAGAGATTGGATTCGAATTGGGAGCCCTGATCAGTGACGATTACTGAAGGTACTCCGAAGCGAGCGATCCAATTGGAGTAGAGAGCTGATGCTACCGTTTCAGCTGTAATATCCGAGATAGGAATGGCTTCAGGCCATCGAGTATAACGGTCAATAATTGTGACACAATAACGTTTGTCCTCAGAGGTAGGAAGTGGACCAATAATGTCCATATGAATCTCGGAAAATCGTTGAGAAGTTTGAGGATAATTACCTAAAGGAGACTGAGTATGGCGAGAAACTTTTGCCTTTTGGCAAGCCAGGCAGTTCTGTGCCATTTGTCGTACATCCTTTTTAATGGATGGCCAAATAACTTTTTTAGAAAGAAGTTTGACAGAACTGTGGACTCCTGGATGAGATAAATTATGAAGACTTTCGAAAACAGATTGACGAAATTGCTTTGGAATAAAAGGTCGTGGATTACCAGAAGAAGTATCACACAAAATTGTTTTGGCACTAGAATTGCCAAACGATAATGGAAAGGATCGGAATTGAAGTGTGGGACTAGTGTCCACTAATTCCTTTAGTTCGTTATCGTTGAACTGAGCATCAGCAATTTCGTCGTAGTTAATATTTTCTGGAATTGATATTTGCTCAACACGAGAAAGTGTGTCGGCAACTACATTATCAATTCCAGAAATGTGACGAATATCAGTCGTAAATTGACTGATAAAATCAAGATGACGGAATTGGCGAGGACTAGCTTTGGCAGGATTCTGCGACAAAGCGTAAATAAGTGGCTTATGATCGGTGAAAAGAGTGAAGGTTCTGCCTTCAAGGAGATACCGGAAATGTTTAATTGCAGAGTAAGCTGCAAGGAGTTCACGATCATAAGCGCTGTATTTCTGTTGCGTTTCATTGAGTCGCACAGAGAAGAAACTAAGTGGTGTCCAACAATCGCTAATTTTTTGTTGAACAACGGCGCCAAGTGCCTTGTCGGAAGCGTCGACCATAACGGCAAGTTGGGCAGAGTGTGAGGGGTGAGAAAGTGTTGTAGCCTCACTGAGTTGCCGCTTGCAAAGATCGAAGGCTTGAATGGCGTCTTCAGACCATTGAATGACCCGTTTGTCATTCTTTTTGGAACCTTTGAGAAAATCATTTAGGATGGCTTGATTGCCACCAGCGTGAGGAATGAATCTGCGGTAGAAATTAATCATTCCAAGAAAACGGCGGAGTTGCATAACTGTTTCGGGACGTTCGTAACAGTTGATAGCATCGGCACGTTCAGAAGTAGGTTTAATTCCAGTTGAATCAATGGAATGTCCAAGAAAGTCAACGTTGGTTTTAGCAAAGTTGCATTTATCAACGTTGATAATGAGACCAGCGTCAGAAAGACGCTCAAAAACAGTCCTAAGATGTTTGAGGTGTTCCTCATAGGTTTCAGAAGCAATTAGGAGGTCATCTATGTAGATGAAACAGAAATTTAGGTCTCGAAGAAGGGAATGCATAAACCGTTGGAAAGATTGCGCAGCATTTCGCAATCCGAAAGTCATTCGAACGAATTCGAAGAGTCCGAACGGAGTTGAAATTGCAGTTTTTGCAATATCGCGCTCATCAATAGGAATTTGATGATATGCGCGGACGAGATCAATTGTGGAGAAAAATTTGCATCCATGTAGTTGATGCGAAAAATCCTGAATATGAGGAATAGGATATTGATCCGGAATTGTAATGTTATTTAGAGCACGGTAGTCACCGCAAGGTCTCCACTCGCCGTTCTTCTTTTTAGCGAGATGGAGAGGAGAAGCCCAAGGACTGTTAGAAGGTCGGCAGATGCCTTGGGATAACATAAGATTAAATTCTGCCTTTGCGATAGCCAATTTGTCTGGAGCAAGTCGACGATACTTACAAGAAACGGGAGGACCACGTGTTTCAATAACGTGAGTTACGTTATGTTTCACATGTTTAACAAGATCATTTTTGGACGTTAAGTCCTTGAAATTTTTGAGTAAATCAAGAATTTCTACATTGACCGAATCGTTGATCAAAGTTAAAGAAGGTGCTGGAGAAGTGGAGAGTTTAGCCAAAGTAAATAGAGAAGTTAGTGGATCGACAAGACGTCGGTTTTTAATGTCCACTAAAAGACCATATTTGTTAAGAAAATCAGCTCCTAGGATAGGAGTGGTAACATCGGCTATAGCAAAGGTCTGACAGAACACTCGTCTGAGACCAATGTTTAAGTTTAAAGACCGTGTACCGTAAGTGCTAACTTTAGTCGCGTTAGCAGCGTAGAGGTAGAAGTCTGATTTTCTGGAGAATTTTTCCTCCACAGTAGCGGGGAGAACTGAAACTTCGGCACCTGTATCAACGAGGAAAGTCTTGCATGAAGAAATGTCGAGGACCAGAAGACGGAGTTGAGAATGATTGTCATCACATGCCGTCACATGTGATGAATCTAATAGTTTTTTGAAGATGATGATGAGGCAAAGGAATTTGAGTGATCAGAATAATGTTTACACTCAGGGTAGCATTTTTTTGCATCTCCCTTGTAGTAGTGATGGTAGTAGCAGATACCATCAAACATTTGCACGCGTGACCTGGACCGAGGTCGCATGGGAGAGCGATAATTCCGATTGAAATTTGAATTATGATTGCCGTTTCGATCCTTAGATCTACTTCGGTATTGTTGAGGAGGTTGGGAGAAATTTTGCCTTTGAATGGCATTGAGGAGTTGCACGTTTTGTGCCTCCAGTTTTTTGAATTTTTCCTCAAGTGATATGATTTCACTTGAGGAAGAAGAAGAAGGGAAAGAAGAAGCGGCAGGGTTAGATACCGCATTAATTTGCGAACCCCTTAGGGCATTGAGAACATTATCTGCTATCTCTGCTGTCTTCTGAAGATCTTCACTGACAGTAGCGATAGCAGCGCGGACAGCAGGTGGAAGTTTCTCCACCCAAAGGACTTTAAGAGCTGCCTCTGAAAACGTATTACGGGATTCGGTAGTCATATCCCGGAGTAATTGTGAGGGCTTAAGATCCCCAAGGTCCATACCACGTAACACTTTGTGTATGCGATCTGAAGTGCTACCGGATAGGCGAGCTATAAGAGCCTCTTTGAGCCTATCGTATGGGAAATCTTGGTCGGGGTTAACCAAAATATCACTGGCTAATTTCGCCAGTGTGGGCGTAATCATGGTAAGTAAGTGGCCATACTTAGTTTGTTGGGACCTGATACGCCCCAACAAGAACTGCCCCTCAAGAGTTATGAACCAAAGGTCTGGAGTCTCAGACCAGAAAGGAGGAATTTTGATAGCTACGTGATTAATTTGTGGCATAGCTGCCGAAGAAGTTGAAGCTGAGGGAGGTGGAGGTAACGCAGCAGGAGGTGGTGGAGATTGTGGAGGATTTGAAGATGTACCTCCAAGGTTCAAATTAGTAAGAGCAGCTGCGACCTGCTCTGCGACCAGTGCCTGAAGCTGGTCTTGTGTGAATGTAAAGGTTGAGGGTCCGGAAGTTGAAGCAGTTCCCTCAGGTTCTGGGTTACCTGCGGAAACTGCTGGAAAAGTAAATGCATAACGATTAAGCCTAGTTATGACGGCAACTAGGTAAAAAAATGTTGCAGCGAATAAAATCACGAACGCATGTTGTGTCGCTACAACAATTGCAAGCCCTGCGACCAACAACACGCCTAAACAAATCAAAAAATCCTTAAATTTGTACATATTTTTTTGATAAAATTATTTAAACAAAAAAATTTTAAAATAGGAAGCGAAACAATAACTTAAATTTAAAAGTTTTTAAAATTTCAAAGTTAAATCAAAAAAATACTAATAAAATTCTTTATATTATTTAATATTGTAAATAGTAAAATTAATTTATTAAATTTTTACTTGAAATTTCAGAAGGTCCTGGTTTTCTGTGTTCTTAGTAGTCGGATGGTCACCAAAATATAGCTTGTAATGATTTACGCTATATCAATAAATAGTTAAAATTAACTTTCACATAAATTGCCATTTAAAATATTTGAAATGAAAGTTTCTTCATTCAGAAAATCCTAATTGAACTTTTGATCCAAAGGTTGAGAGATCCAATAAAACGAATTTCTTCCCAAATATTAATTTGACATTTGATCCATAGGTTGAGGGAGATACAATAATGAGAGATTCTTCTTTAAATATTTTTGAGAGTTCAGCAATAAAGATTCTCTCAAAAAATCAAAATAAAGTTGTACAAAGAACTTGATTGATGGCAACTTAATCTTAATCAATCTTATTAACTTTAGATCAAGAAATACAATCACCAGCTGTTTCAACAAATTGTATTATCACTTTATTATAAATTCGTTATTTAATATTCCATTTACATTTTATATGATTCAAACTTAAAACGAACAAAATAGCTAATACATTAATAACTTTTATTAATCTGAATCTTATGTTAATCTGAATTAAATTAAGGAATTTTTAATCGATGAAATTAAAATTAATCTTTTGGCAATAATGAATCAAAAACAAAAACTAGAATTGTTTTTTCAATAATTTTTAAGTAAAAAAACATAGCTTGCTAAATTGAATTTTTTAACTTTTTATTTAGATGTTCGCCACAAAACATAACGTAAACTTTATTTAAATGGAAAATTTAAGACAATTGTTTGATTTCCAAAGGCAAGGCAACTAAGTTAGTTTATTTGAAATTTTAATTCATGTTAAACAGAATTCTGTTGAAATTTATTGTAGTTGTGAGTTCTAGACTAAAAAAATTCTAATTTGGATCGTCAAAATTTAATAGATTTTCAATTTCATGTTAAAAATAAATAAAAGCTATATTTTTTAATGCAAACTATATCTTTTATATAGTTTTATGAAAATTCATTGAAAATAAAATTCGGTCTAAGCAGCCCTGAATAATAATTATCCATTACGCCCAAAAGTTGATTTTAAATGATAGAATATACAACCTTTCACCAAATCAAAAATTTTAGTTATTCACCATTTGCTTATTAATTGATATTTCATTTTGTGCATAATTAACAGTTTTAGTCAGTGGCGGATTACCATAGAGGCGGAAGAGGCGGCCGCCTCGGGCCCCACATGCACAGGGGCCCCCTCGCTACAAATAGTATTGATATTTTATAGGTATTCAAATATCAGATGACTGCGTTCATTCAACCAAAGTATTTAAACCTAAAGATTTTTTTAATATTATCCCACTTGTAAAAGTGTTAGGTTGTCAATTTGTATTACTTTTTTTCATGTATGTATTTATTTTAATAATTCTAATTTGATAGTTTTATAATTTTTTAATGTACAAATTCGTTTTCCAATTTGTATAGTAAAAACACATTTTGTTTTGAAAAGTTCCACTGTTACGAATGAATATTAATACTAAAACTTTATTTGCAATGGGCTGTTATTATATTAATCGCAAAATTATTGATAAAAACAAAATCCAGATAAGTATTTTTTGGATATTTGAAGTGAATCGGTCATTTCAAAAACCTCATAAGTCACTCAATTAGAATTTTTCAGAAATCAATAAAAACTGTTTCATACACAAACAAATGAGTTTTAAAGGACTTTTTTATGTTTAATTTAGTATTTGAGGGGTGAAAAATTAAAATAGCGAATAACCTATGCAATTTATTAATAGAAATAATGAAAAAAACCTGAAAAACAGTTCTTGACTTATGTTGTTTTAGCAAGAAATAGGGTTAGTGGTATAAAGTTTAATCAAAAAAATCGTAGTAATCATATTTTTTATTGCTTATTATTGAGAATTACACTTAAAAATAATCTTATTAACATTTTACATGTATTAATTAGTCATGTTTTAATATCTTTATGGTACATAGTCATATTCTCCATCATTCTTAATTATGAGTTAATTCATATATAATAGTATAATACGTATATAATTCATATATAATACGAATCCTCGAAAAGAGGACGAGTGTCATGGGTCCGTACCTGCGGGTCCTCTCGTCCTACGCAAGGATGCAGGACTGCTATCGCTATCGACTTACGTGATTTTTACCCAGAATACGCATCTCCCTTTAAGGAACCATTTTCTGCAAAAAAAGCATGTTGGTAAAAAATGTGACTTAAGAGGTTTTTGAAATGACCGATTCAAGTATATTTGAGTTTTATGTTTTCATCAATGATTTTGGATTTCTTTTAAGACCTTCAATTTATTGAAAGCATTAAACTGAAAACCTCAATTTTAAGCATATAATTGTACATATTTTAGATTAATTTCATATATAACTAAATAAATGAAAACATTTTAACGTGTAGAATTGAAATATTTTATTGTATGCTTAAAATACATGTATTTTGTATACAATACATGCTAAATTCATCATTTGGATTAACGTTTGAAAAGGGTTTCCATATGATATGATTGATATAGTATAGGTGTTTTAGCTTTAGTTGTATATTTCGTTTTATCAACATTGATTGGAAAAAAGATTGTCTAAAAAATTTGTTTGAAAAATTTGAAAAAAAGATTGTTTGTAACTGGACGTATTGATACTCAAATAGCTCGTGAAATTGAAGTACAACAAAAATGCTGGCGCGAAGTTTCAAAAAGAGTTGCAGCTACAGTAAAGCTATTAGCTACTTTGGGTTTAGCATTTCGTGGTCATCGAGAAGATATTGATTCGAACAGAAAAGGAAATTTTATGACATGCATTGAGTACCTATCCCAATTTGATGATTTTCTTAAAAATCATTTGGAGAGGTACAGCCATCCTGGAAAAGGTAATGTAAGTTATTTATCACATACCACATGCGATGAATTTATAAATTTAATGGGAACTGAAGTAAAAGAACACCTAATTCAAGAAATTCAGGACTCTTTATATTATTCAATTATTGTTGATTCTACGCCAGACGTGAACCACATTGACCAACTAAGTTTTATATTAAGGTACATTGATAAAGTGGGCGATGCGAGAGAACGATTTTTGGATTTTTACAAATTGAAAATCACAATTCAGAATATCTAGCACAACTTATTTTGAAAACTTTAAACAATTTGTCTTTGGATATTAAAAATTGTCGCGGTCAAACATATATGGCCGGAAAATATAATGGTTTACAAGCCAGAATTAAAACTCTAAGTGAGACCACCATTTTTATTCCTTGTACAAGTCATACGCTTAATTTAATTGGAAATTATGCTGCATATGCCTATTCTACTGCGGTGTATTATTTTAACTTTATCCAAAATATATATGTATTCTTTTCTTCATCTACTCACAGATGGAGGTTGCGTATTGATAATTTTTCCGATCCTAATTCCAAACATATTAAAAAATTAAGTGACACAAGTGACAAGACGGTCTGCAAGAGCTGATGCAGTATCCGCCTTGCGGTTTAATTACAAAAATATTAAAAGCGTTCTTATCCAAATTAGCGAAAATGAAGACGAAAAACCGATTACTAAAGTTGAGGTTAAAAAATTAGCTAGCTCTTTCGATGGATATGAATTGCCTTATTAACCGTTCTATGGGATATATTATTGCAAAGAATCAATAGTACTAGAAAACCATTTCAAAATATTCAAACGAACTTATTACAAGGAGTAAAACTGTTTAATTCTTTGTCACACTTTATAAGGGATGTTCGGAATAGACTTGATAGACTTGCCACTGAAATGTCTACCAGAACGTCAATATATGAAACTGTTTTAAATAATTTTAAATTATTTTTTGATCAAAATATATCCAGTGATGAAGTTGACAAGTGTATTTTAGAATTGTCAAATACATATGCGAGGTATATAGAAGTACATATATTTTAAAATATATAAAAGAAGAGAACATCACTTGTCCATTTAAGATGTACAAGGTAATCATTGATGGCCTGCAATCTTCATTTCCCAATGTAGAAACTAATTTAAAAATATTTCTTACATTGCCGATATACAACGCAAGTGGAGAACGATCTTTCTCCGTTCTGAAGCGGATAAAAAATTATTCAAGAAATAGTCTTAATCAAACTCATTTGCAAAATTTTTGGTAAAATATTGGGCCCCAAAATTTTGTTCCGCCTCGGGCCCCTTAAAGGCATAATCCGCCACTGGTTTTAGTGCATTTTTTATAACAAGTAGTGAAAAAAATAGTATATAAACCAGGGTTGTGCCGTAGACAAAATAGATTACTTTACATGTATAGATTACGCATAGATTACGTGTAAATTACGCGAGATATTTTCGTGTAATCTATAATGTAAACTATAACGTAATCTATTTAATTGATATGTGAAGTCTAAAATATTTTTAGCGATAAATTAACTCTTTTCAAGATCGCAATATCTTGTTTTTGACAATATTATTGATCATGTCTTTTGCAAAAAAATTTTCAGTAGGGATAATACAATATTTCTACATATTTCTTCTTAAATCAAAATTAATAGATTACGCCAAATTTACATAGATGACATTGATTACATTACATAGATTACATGTAATGTAATCTATTTTAGATTACGCGTAAAGGAACAACCCTGATATAAACCTCGGTGAAGAAAATTTTGAAGAAAGAAAATTCACTTCAATGTAGAAAATTTACCTTATCACCTCGGTATATAATGTACTATTATTTCTGTTAAATTTGACAATAAATGTACTTTTTAGTCGATGTATTTTTTTAAGATCTACAACTAGGCTTGTCATATGTACGTATTTTATACGTACAGTACGTATTTTCTGTCATTGAATTTCGAATGTACGTTTAAGTGAAAATTTGAAAATACGTACCAAAATGTACGTATTTTCAGGAATATGTCAAAAAAAATTTCATTCTATAGTTATTTGCTTTATTTTTAACTTAACAACATTAATGTGGAGTTCTTTCAGGTTTTTGATGTACATCAATTTTTAACTTGTCTGAAAGAACGGACAAACCACATGATTTTCATTATTGTTTTATTGGTAACAAAACAAAATATTTTCGATTTAAATTTACATTAATATAATTGTGTAAACATAAAATATTTATTCACTTTACGCAGAATTTATGTTTAATTTTATAAAATTCACCTAATAATCACAAAAAACTATCCACAAATAGTAAATTCAAAAAATGGCGTCACGTTTGTTATTGTTTTTATACGTGTGTGTTTGTATTAGTTTTTGCTGGAAGACGAATTTATCAAAAAATCTCAATTTCATAAAATTGATGTACATCAGAAAATACATCAAAAATTTGGTCTGAAAGAACACGACCAATTGATTTACATCAATTTTTTTTGATGTACATCACTTTTTTTGGTCTGAAAGAACTCCACATAACACAATGAAAGAAACCCTTATTTCAACATAAATAAAATCGATATTGTCGATTAAATAAATCCATAATACCCAACCCTGCAAGCAAATGTCATAATTTGAAAATGTCATCGGTTTTGTTATTTTTGTTTTTTTGTTTTTAAAATTGCATTTTTGTTTTTAAAAGCTTCATTTTTTTTGTACGTATTTTTAAAAAAAATATCTGACAAGCCTATCTACAACTTTTACTTGAATAATTTTTTTTGTAAAATCAAAACTGAAATAGTTATAGGCGAAAATAGTAAATTATTGAATTAGGAACTAAAGTTGTAATTTTTGTGTTGAGTCTATAGTTTGGAGGCCGACCGTAGGGAGGCCGACAATTATAGACGAAACACAAAAAGTCACTTTAGCTCCGAATTCAATACACTATTTTTTCGGCCAACGTTTAAATTTGTTCAAAAATATGAAATTAATGCATCAAATTTTTTATAAATATGTTTTAGGTAATAAATTTTCTGAAATTAATTTTTATTGATTTTGATTCATTAAAATGAACTGAAATGCATTCTGTTTTGAACAAATTAATAATATCATGTTATTTTACTTTACTGCCGCCGTAAAAATATGAAAATTACTTTACTGTCGCCTTAAAAATATGAAGATTACTTTACAGCCGCCGTAAAAATATGAAAGTTACTTTACAGCCGCCGGCAGATAAAATAAAAATGGCGTTACTTTTGCAGTCGCCGGCTAAAAAGTAAGACTTTAGCTACTCCCCAGCGGCAGTAAAGTTAAACTTTACAGCCGTTTGCAAGTGGTAAATTTTTTTTAAAATTCTGAAAAAATTCACGGATCTAAGCATAAACGGATTCACGGTCTAAAAGTCGACCATAAGCAACCTAATTCTGGTTCAAGGTTATGAAAATTAAAATAAAGCTTTTTTGTGGGGACACCCTAATACACAGTAATAATATTTTCCTTTTTGAGTTTTGTTTTTGGAACTTTTTTATTTTTATATAAACTTTTTTTGATATAATAAATAATTCAACAAGACAATCGTTCTCTTTGATGGTTGAGGAGATAATAGCTGATTAGTTTTTGAGTGATATAAAACAAAGTGGTAAGGGGTCCCCCGAGCACTTGTTTTTTTAAAGTTCAATAACATCTTAACCTGATTATCGAATTGGACGAAACTTGGTACATAAGCATTTAATACGCTTCACATCAGTTCTGCATCCCAAACTTATGAAAATGGTTTCAATTAGTGTGAGAAGATAATGATCATCTTTTGAGACACATGGATCAAAGTGGCGAGGGTCTACCATACAGCTGCTGGATTTTCATACTTTGTTTTTAAAGTTTGGTAGGAGCATACAGACTTCATTCATTAATCAATTTTAATGACATTTTGAAAAAAGATGGAAACTTTAATGACAAAGAACTGATTAGTTTTTGACAATATTGGGATATGTGGTGGGGGGCCACCCGAACACCTGTTTATTTGAAACTTCAATAACATCAGTTCCTGATAATTGATTTTGATTAAACTTGGTATATCCCAAGTAGGTTTTGCCAGACATGAACATACGGCCAAGCACTGGCCTATTATTGGTTAACAGTACTTGGCTATTGTTATTGGGCCAATACTAGAACCACTCATCGGCCGATGTATGGTTTACAGAAAATTGCCAGTATATTGTTACCTTTGAATGGCCAAGCACTGGCCCATGAATGTTAAATATTACTTGGCTACTGTTATCGTGCCATTACTGGAACCATGAATCGGCCAGTTTACCGTTTATAGAAAATCGCCAGTCCAGTTTACTTTGAATGGTCAAGCAATGGCCCGTTAATGGTTAGTTAATTGGCTATTGTTATTGGGCCAGTACCGTAGCCATGAATTTGCCGATCTATGTGATTTTTTTAAAATTTCACTAGAGTATTATCCATTTTAGAAATAATAGTTTAAAAAATTTCACATATAGTTTAGTTATGTTAGTTCTTGTAGTTAGTTCTTGTCGATTGAAAGACTATGATAATATAGAAAAGGTTGGTATATGTTTTAATTTATTTTCATTTCTATTTTATTTTAATTGTTTTGTAAATAATTTATTTAAATTTATGTATGAAAATATTATTTTATATTTTTTTTAATGGCGGAGCACTGGCAGCCATTACTCAGCCATTCTTGCAACTGAACCAACTTGGAGTTTTGAATTTTTTTCGTCATTTTTATTTTATTTTAAATTAGTTGGTATTTAATTTATTTAAATTTACATATGATAATAATGTATATTTTTTTAATGGCCCAGTCATGGTTGCCAGTATTTATTTGGTCAGTACTACAATGCTGGTCATCATTGTTGGCCCGTTACTAGGCCAACTGTACAACCTTGTACGGGCCATTGCTGTTGTTTTTTCTCTGGCCACCATTTATTGTCCGAAGTTATCATCCAGTAAAATTATGTAAATGGCCCAGTCGTGGTTGCCAGTACTCGCCCATTGCTGCACTACTGGCTGCAAGTAATGGACCATTACTGGACCAGTTGTACAACCTTGTATGGGATATGCTAAGAGTATATTATTTACAACAGTTCTGCATGCCAACTTTCTTTCTGTCACTTCCGATAAAAATTTTTTTTACTTTGAACAAGAACCATCAGAATTTATATTTTTTGGGATACTACAGCTTTTTGAATGTTTTTATAATTAGAACTAAGCGAAATCTATAACATTGGTTAGTCATTAATTAAAGTATTTGATGGATTTTAGCTCACTTTATATTCAGAACATTTTATTTCCAGAACTATGATGAAGTTAGCCTATGCGTCAGCGTCGCAATATTTTTTAACTGTGTAGGAAGTCTTGAGTTTTATTTTTTTTTTAACAACAAAACACTTTGCAGTTAGTTGCTGGTTCTGGAATATTGGGTCGGAGAATTGTCCAGGATGAATTGGAATAAGACCGCATACATTTCTTATGTGCCTTTACAACATTTTCATCCTTTTTTTAATAAACTTAGCAGGTAATAAAATGGAACACACCTTAGCCAATCCTAGATGTTTTCACGTTATTAATTAATTAATATAATAATTAACATGTTTCCTCATTATTGATAATATGATAAAAATTTTATTTATTTGATAAAAATGCTTGTCTGTCAATAGTTTCATAGGTTATTGAGTTTTTCTCCTACTTTAATTAAATCTTTAAATTTTTATTTTCTTCTATAGTTTCAACATTTCTTCCATAGTTCGCAACCAACATTTCTTCTATAGTTTGTTATTTATTGCTCCTCTTCAGTGTGTCAAACAAAGCGAAAGAAATTATAGTCAATTATCTAACCATTCGAAATGTTGGTTGCGTTAAGGATCTCAGTTAGTATACTAATTGTAAAGCGGAAATAAAATGTTAATAGTTTTAGATTTAATCTTTAAAATACAATTTAAAGTTAACATTTTTTTCATAAATAGTACTTACCTTGTTATTCCCTTTGATGAATGCAATTATTCTATTAAAAGTATTTTTTTTTAGTTTTGCGATACAAAAACAATGTATTTCTAAGAAAATATAAAGCTCTAAACATATACTTTTATATCACACTAAAACTAGTACTTTTAATTTTTTGCAACAGCTTTATACATATAGTATATAATAGATATTCAAACCAAATAAAATCATGCTACATATTCTACAAATTCTAAAAAACCTCACGCGATTAATAGGCAAACAATAATATTATCAAATCCAACCACCAAAATAAATAAATAAATAAATATCTAATAACACGATAACATATTTTCAACTGTCTGCTTAGGAGAAACATAAAGTAAAATTAAAAATGTAACTTAAATAAATCATTTATATACTTTAAAATCTTAATTAAATGGAATCACATCGTGTTTAAGTTTAATATTTAATAGATATTTAAGTAATTTGAATTGGTTTGATAATCGTTTTTATCTGTTATTTTAAGTAAAATGATTTTAACTCTTAAAATAACTATGAGTTATTATGTAATGTTGCAGTGTAAAAGCAAAATATATTATTCCATATGTTAATTGATATTGTATTAATATGCTCGATTTTCAAATATTTTAGAGTTAGGTAATTTTTATATTACAATGAAAATGAAATTTAGAAAGAAATCAACTTCAATTAAGATTTCATATCGCCGAAGACAGACACACATTATTTTTTGCTTTTTTAGAATCAGTAGGTCCTAGAACGTCGAGAAATGCCAAAAAAGTGGGGGTAAGAATTTCACTTTTGGCTCGAGAATGCAATGCTTAGATGTTTCAGACCGAAGTAATTTGCTTATGTGCATTTTTTTATAGTTTGTCTTTTATAAAATTTTGGATGTTAGTGAAAAGATGCGCCGGACCATATTTGCGAATCTGTTTTCCCTTAACAGACGGATTTTTTGAAGGTCGGACCTAGTCCCCGGACAAATCAGGCAAAAAATCTTTTCTTGTATGGTTAGCTATTGTTTGGCAGTTACTTTTTTCTGCTAATAGAATAATAATAATAAATATATTGTTTTTCTATAAATGGAAAGAGATAACTATGCTGCATGGGATCCTGTATCTTCGTGTTTATTTTTACAGATGCCTTTTCTTTTGTGTAAATTATTTTCAATACAAAATTTGAATTTATATTACACCTTCACTTGTGTTAATAGTTTTATAGTGTACAATGTACATTCGACCAAAATATTTTTTATTTTTTCAAACAAATTGTATAACTGCAACAACAAAAAATAACAAATATTTTGATTGGTTTATGAAATTTTGAGCTTAACATTTGCTTTGATAAAAATCTTTATTTTTTATATAATTTATTAAAATTTAAGTATCTTTTACTTTTGGACGTAACTATGACAACAAAATAAAAGGTTTGACCACAATACTTGTTATTTTTTTCAAAACAATTGTATAACTATGACAACAAAAAATAACAAATATTTTGATTGAACTATGAAATTTTGAATTGAAATGTTGCTTTGATAAAATTTGTATTTTTTATATAATTTTTACAACTTAAAATGTTTTTTACTGTTTTGGGCGTAAATATGGCAACTGATATGACAACAAAATAAAGGGTTAAAAAGTGATACTTTACGACCGCAAATTACTGTAATAAAGTAACTCTTTAATATGTAGACGAATAAAAAATATATAAAATATTGCTTATCCTGTATATTTTATAACCTAAGGCTTCGACAGAAAGAACGTGATAGGATGGTAAAATCGAATTCGTTCAATAAAATGACTGTAACTCAGTCAATTTTTGATATTTTGACCTAAAATTTTATACTCATATTTTCGAAGGAAGCCTTAAACAAACAAAATTAATTTTTTTTTGTAATCCATAGCAGTACTGGCTATCCCCATTGAAACTAAATTTTGAATGATTTTGACTACAAACGTATTTTTCTATCTGTTTACATCGTAATAGTTTAATAGCATTTTGCTATTTTTCAATTATTCTAGAAAAACGCTTAGTATAATATTCCGCTTTGGAAAACGCTTAGTATAATTTCCTGCTTATTTCATATTATAATAAGCTGGGCAATGAATTTATATAATTAAATAGGAATAAATGATATTATATAAATATTTGATACTTGATTTTTCTGATTTAATTTTAAGTTTTTTTTTTCATTTTGTTGTTCTATTTGTTAATTTTTTTGTATTTCAATTACTTGTAATTTTTTGTAACTAGAGATGTTGAACGTTTAAAATTTTTGTATTTTAACTGAGATGCATGCTTCTGAGCTTGATTGCTTGTCCATATGAAAATAAATAAATAAATGATATTTACGTTTGGAAATATTGAACAGTTGTCGTACGGTCTTTTAGTCTGTTAATCTAATGTTCCATTATTTTTGACATTTACAAAACCCTCAAATCAAATTAAAAAGTATTGATTTGAATAACGCTTACTATAAATGCAGGAAAGACAAAAAGGAAAACAACGTGAGTTGTATCGCTTGGGATGGCAAATTGTTCTTGACTGAGTAAATAAAACTTACAACTCTTGTATTGGAAATAAATACAGATAACATTTACAGGAACACTAAACCAGGCCACTTTCATCACGATATTCTTTAGTTATTCGCAACCAAGTACAAAACCCTAAACAAAGATGTATTAAATTAATAAAGTTAATCTATAAAGCATAAAGACATTCAGCAGAACAGTAATTGCCAATAACGAATTCCACTACTCACAGTTCTTTTAAGTTAAATTTTTCTGTTGTTATTGTTCGAGTGCATGTGGATGTAAACAAGTGTTACTTAATATGTTACAAGTTTTACAACTTAATCGATTTTTCGTGGATTGCCCATATAAAAGTTAATAGATAAAGTTGAGTCTGGAAATGGAACTCACACGAGTTCTATTTCCAGACTCAATTTTATCTATTAAATTTTATATGGGCGCTTTTCAATTTTATTAACAGTTTACGCTGACTAAAATTTGCTGAAAAATTGGTCAATCGAGAAGTGATTGTTTCACTTTTATCTTATTGGTGAGCGAGATCAGGTCCTCCGAGTTCATGTCCAGTTGTTTAAACATTATACTATTCAACACCAAAGGTAAGTCTAGATATCCTAAAACTTAGCAATAAATCTACAGAATAAACAGTGAACGAAATCACTTGCTCTGTGTTATATTTTCTATTCCATAAAAGATACACACTTGTACAGAATAAGTCTGCATAGGATAAGTCATGCTCCAAGGTCGATAAATCAATTTATTATATTACAAAAAAGCATATGCCTCTTAGATTAATCCCCCTTGAATGTAAAACAGCGATTTATGGGCGGATTCACACTGCTTTATCTTATCTTTTGTTGACTGAATGTATTGAAATTTTATAGAAAAAGTCAAACAGAAAAAATATTCACACTGTTTCTTCGGCCAAACATAGTAATATATAAAGAAACCGATGTTTTTAAATAAAACGGGTTGTGTAGGATGAGTATGAAGAAAACGAAAAAAAATATTTGTCCATAGTTGCTTTAAGGTTTTTTTGAAACATATCTACATAAACATTTGGTTTCTAAAATCTAATAAGTGAGCCCTAATTGGTACCTATTTTCTATCTAATTTGTACATTAGAAAATAAAATTTAAAACCAATTAATAAATCTATTAAGGAAAATAGAAAACCTAAACACTATTTTGTCTTAAAAAATGTTTCACAATCACACTATAATACTTTAGAACCAGTTTTAGCCCTCACTACCGTAATCTTAATTAGCACTAAATAAAATAACACTTTATCTTAATATTATTTTAAAAACAAGTAACTATACATAGACATGTAAGCTTTTTATAATTTAAACATATTTAACAAGAATTCACTTTAATACTATTTTCTACAGTTGTTTGTTTAAAGAATGCGTTTTTCACTACGTTTTTGTGATAAAACTGAATCGGGATGTCTTAATTCCATGGCTAATTTATACCCAAGTTCGGGACGGCGATCTCTTCCTTCGACCATAGCTTTAACTTCTGTTGAATGAACTGTCACACCGTTACTTGAGATGACAGTTTGTTTAGTTTTTTCAATGTCGTGTAAATCTACACCTCTGCAACAATCATCAATTAATACTGTACGATAACCAGCGGATAAGGCATCAATTGCGGTAGCACCTAAATAATTAAAATGTAAAAACATTATAATTTATGTCTATATAATTATTAACTTACCAACACATATATCATAAGCTAGACCACAAACATAAATATCTGTAGCCCCTTTCATATTTAACTGAGCTATCAAGGAGGTCGTTGATAATTTTTTGTTATCCCAAAATACTGAGTAAGAATCAACTTCTGGATTTGTTCCTTTATATACTTTTACTCCATGATCAACTACCTTTAATTGCTCGTGCAATTCAGAACCCCATGAATCTTGCACACAATGTCGTGGCCATAGTCGTTGTTTTGTAGTTGGTGGACCGGCAAATATTACTGTATCATAAACTTGAGCGCTATCTGCATCAACAGGACTAGTTGGATCTAATGGCCTCTGCTTAATATTATCAATAAATGATACATGATCACTAGGATGCCAATCCAGTGAATAAAATACAGCATCAAAATCTACTGTATCTAATAACTTGTTGATTGGGTCTAAAATCTGTAAAATAGAATTATAGCAATTTAATTGATCAGTACAAAAAGGCTTATACATATATATTTTTCAAATAAAAATAAAATAAATCAAGGAATATTGGAATTAACATTGTCTTCCTCCTAATTCTAATTTCTGAATGAAATATGCACAATTAATCCACAATCAATTATGATCTATTGACTAGCTAATCACAATCTATCTATATAGTAAAGGCAAGACTTGAACATCCACAATTAATCGTGGTTGGAGTTCTCTAAGAAAACGGACGGTGATAGAAGTCGGCTAGACGTTTCATAGATTGTTAAAATTTTAAATTTAATTTTCCGAAAAATGGTGAAAAAACATTCTTTTAGATATCTTGCTCACCACCGAGACAGATATTAAGAATATAGTGCACACGTTGTTCATGTTCCCTATATCTGCAAAGTGTAAAATCCACGAACACATCCGTCATAAAATATGCCATAAATGTCAAGAACCTAAACAAAGTATTCAATGAATGATTTTTGACCAATTTTATATACATATGCAAAAACACAGCAAGATAGTAGTTTGAATGACGATGTAAAGGTAAATTACCTATTTATATCCCAGATATTCCGAGTGCTGATGTCAATAAGGGTATAGTATTGGAAATTCTGACCACCGTTACATCAGTTATCAAACTGATTTTACTAAAAACTAAATCCAGTAAAATATTTCACTTCTCACAAATGGTAACCAATGGCCGCCGAAGTTTTTTCAAGGATTCCCTTTCGACCGTCGTGGTTTTTATGCTGACGATGTAAATGTTTCTGCTCAAAACTTTACTGAAACCATTTGGTTCCATATGAACAAATTCGTTCTCTTTACAATATGAAACCGCAATAAAAATATTTGTTTGTATTATATTTAAGGAAGTCAAACATCAACAAAGCCGAGCTAATCAACATTCCTAATATTATTTTAAAAACCTTTTCAAAAGAAATTGCGCACAATGCAATCAAAGCTCTACAAATTTTATGAATATGATATATTTTCTTCGTGCTGGAAGTTGGCAAATGTGTAACCAGTCCCCAGAAAAGAAATGAAATGGCATTTGTCAAATTATACACCGATAGTTCTACTCCCCGTCCTATCTAAAATATATTAGCACTATATTAATTCATATGGCTAAAAGTTTTAGAAAACAAGCTTTTGATATCTAATAACCAATACGTTTTTCAAAACAAAAGATTAACAGCCGATCTAGTGAACTATGTTGCCCAACGTTGGCACAGCATACAGTACTTGATGAAGGTGATGAAACGATACGTATTAAACATTTCAAAAACAATTTTTGAAATTTGGCATACAACTTGATCAACAAGTGCAACAAGACATAGCTTTCATCCGCATTCAAGAAGTTGATTCAATATTTTCTGGCTAACTGATACATTTTGGAAGTCATGTAACTAGGTAAATAGTTCTGCAGATGATAGAACACTGCACGTATCATTTGTACCCCTTTTCCACAAAGGATAAAATGCATGAACGAATAAATTCCGACAGGTTATAAGTCTTGTATTCATCCCTGTATGGGTTATTTATGTCTAGCGTGGAGCGCTGCATCTGTTTCCATCCTGGATCTTTTGGACTCGGTCAAACGTGATTTTCATTATATGGGTGATCCAAATTTAGCATCAAATTTTGATTTCCTAAACTACGGATGTAAAAGTAAATTACCCGCATGAAGGGATCACCCGAGCAGAAATTAGTAAGGGTAAGCCTGCATACAGTCCGGGCGTGATCAGAACCTGATCACTTCAGAAAGGGCAAGTGCTATTAGGACAATCTGATGTGTGCTTGCTCCGAGCCTGGTTTAGAATACTCTTTTACGGTTAACCTTATTTGAATATATCCTGGATCTTTTGGACTCGGTCAAACGTGATTTTCATCATATGGGTGATCCAAATTTAGTATCAAATTTTGATTTCCTACACTACGGATGTAAAAGTAAATTAACCGCATGAAGGGATCACCCGAGCAGAAATTAGTTAGGGTAAGCCTGCATACAGTCCGGGCGTGATCAGAACCTGATCACTTCAGAAAGGGCAAGTCCTATTAGGACAATCTGATGTGTGCTTGCTCCGAGCCTGGTTTAGAATACTCTTTTACGGTTAACCTTATTTGAATATATCCGGCCCTGATTTGGCTTTTCGTGTTTGACCCTTAGTTGGCCAATCTGATCAGAGCCTGATACGAAATTAATTGTATCAGGCAACTATCAGAAATTATGTATGATTTCCCTATTGAGGTCTGCCTTATTTAACCTGATCTAAGCCCTATTCATTTGATAAAATTTCTTTAGGTTGAAATTCATTACAGTATTATCCATTTTAGAAATATATTAAGAATATTTTCATTTATGGTTTAGTAATCGCTTCTTATCTGAAAGACTATAAAAATAGTGGTGGTAGGGGTGGTATATGTTTTAATTTTTTTCCATTGTAATTTTTTGTTTTATTTTTTTTGTATTTAATTTCCTGTATTTCATTTATGTATTTAATATATAAATATATATTAGGGTCTGGTCTGGTTATTCCATCCAAGGTCCGGCTGTCCCAATCACCAGCTCAGGTCCCGAAAGGGAAAAAGCGTTAAACTCATAATCGCCCAAACTAAACTCATCCGCCGTCCATCCATAAACTTATCCGCCCAATCGGACTGCCCTACCTATTTGATCCGATTTGAAGCCAAACAAATTTATGCTCGTACAGTTTTGTTGATTTGAATATTTTTAATTCTTGATCTACGGATGTGACAATCCCGCTCACTACTGTCCCAGTTATTGACACTAGCTAAGTTGATATCTTAAGGGTGCCAGCCATGAGCTATATGTGTTTTTTGTTATGTGGTGATCCGACTCCAATTCAATTAGCTAATATGTATATGCTGCTCACAATTTAACTTAACAGCTCGTTGTTTTGATTACCTTTTAATTAATTAACACCCCGAGCAGAAATTACTTAGGGAAAACTTGAATACAGTCAGGACGTGATCAGAGCCTCGTCAGTCCTACAAGGGCAATCCCTATTAGGGCAATCTGATATGGGCCTGTTTCGGGCCTGATTTAGAATACACTTTAAGGGTTAGCCTTATTTGAATATACCCGGTCCTGATCAGGTTTTTCGTATTTGACCCCTAGCTGAAATTTCAATTGGTTAAAATTCACTAGAGTATTATCCATTTTAGAAATATATAGTTAAAATCGTTTCATGCATATTTTAGTTATCGCTTCTCGGCTGAAATACTATAATAATAGTGATTAAGTTGGTATGCATGTTTTAATTTTTTCCATTGTAATTTTTTTATTTTAATTTGATTAAGTTATGTATTTGATTAAAATATATAATATATAAATATATATCAGGGTCTGGTCAGGATATCCCAATCAGGGCCTGATCCGATTATCGCAATCAGGGTTTGATCCAGTAATCCCAACCAGGACCTGATAGGGCAAAAGCGTTACACTCATGATCAGGCAGGACCCAATCAGGCAGCACTACCAACGCCTGATCCGGGTTAGGGCAAACCTGATCAGGGCCTTACTTGAGCCCTGACAAATTTCTGCTCGGGGTACAATAACACTTGAGTTAAATTCATATATATTTTTTACAACATTATATTATAACATACATATTACTAATATAATAATTCTTTTTTATTTATTTATTTATTTTTGCTTTAGTTATTATTTTCTCAAATTCAAGATTGGAAACTGTGTGAGCGTTGGTGATGGAAGAGATCGATCAAAACATTTACTCTTTTTAAGTTGTTTATTCGGACCGTAATGCGTTCGGGTTGTAATGTTAATTGCGACCGAACGCATACAGTCTGAATTGATATTATTGAATCGATTATTAATTAGTTAATCAATAAATCGAATGTAGCAACACTGTATTCAGTCAACGAAAACATTTTCAATCTTAGTTGATTGACATTCTTTGATGATGGCACGCTAATGCTTGCTCGAAGAAACGAGTCTTTACATAATCCTATATCTGGGCTTTAATCATTGAAGAAGACAGTGCATCATGCGTCACATGATCAGGGAATATGCCACTAGCTGAATTATTGGCAATCCAGTTTTAGTTTTGTTCGAGTCTTTTAACGATTTTATTTAATTTTATCTATCCTATCATTCCTACTACACATTATTAAAAAAAACCCAGCATGGTAAAATTACCCGAAAAATTGATAATATTATATAATTTTGCAATATAGCTTGGTAAAATTAAATTGCAATAAAATTAGAAATGAGATTTGGTGAAGGTGGTTGCAAATTCAAATCGAATTAGGAGGACATATTGAAGACAAATGAAGAGATCTTCACCTTTGAAAAGTTCTGTCAAAATTGTTGCCTTAAAACCTGAGGATTAAGCCGCAAAATGATACTAAAACATTTGCGCAGCTTTCACAGGTACTTTCAGAACCACACCTACATCAGCAATGGAGATCCTTCTCCTACCCCCTCCACTGCACCTACACATTAGATCTATAACAGCATCAAGCGCTCACAGACAGCAGTTCGTCGAAAAACTCAAACCTCGAATACAATTGAAAAGAAATTTTTTCAGAGTTCACTGTTCCAACTGATCTAAATAAATGTTACATCTTTATCAGAGAAACTATAAATGTAGCTATAAAGCCTGCTACTAAAAAAGATGCCTTTAGCTCTTTTAGAAATGAATTTGCAATATATAAGAAAACTGCTACAAGATCAACAGTTCTCTAGCAACTTTACGATGTAATTTTAACAGTACGCTCTAAGTCTACAGAAGCCAAGTGAGTGTTTTCTCATTCGCTTTCATGATACCTCATTTAACTCGTTAATATTTTTAAAATAATATCGAACAAATAATTGAAGTAATTAGTGATTAAATCAATTACAAAGCTTTACATTATATTTTGAATTTGTGAGTCGATGCATTTCGTATTTTTGTTTGATTTTGAAACCCGAACCCCGACCCAAAAACTGTTTCTCAATTTTGGAAAACCAAAAATCGCGTTTTGCACAACGATGTTTTTTTACAAACTCTTTACTTAAAAAAAAATTAAAGTAATGACAATCTCATCTCGAAGTTAACACTTTCCCTAGCTTAGTTAGGGAAAGCGTGAATACAGTCAGGGCGAGTTCAGGGGGCCTGTTGGGTGGGCCTGTTTCAAGCCTGATTTGGAATACCCTTTTAGGATTAACCTTATTTGAATATATCCGGCACTGATTTGGTTTTTCGTATTTAATCTCTAGTCTCCAGATTGCCCGGGCCTGATACAAATTACATTACTAGAGTTTGCACTATTTAGTTTTATACGCCACATTAGATTATAATGCTAATAACTATTTCCATGAAAAAGAAATTGCTTTGGTCGTATAACACGAATTTTTTTCATTTCAAAATTGAATTATTTGAAATTGATTGAACTATATTTTATTTTCACATAAACATTACGTGTAGTTGCCTTAACTTAACCGTTCTGTAGCTATACAGCTGTCTAATCAATTTCGTTGCTCGATTCCACAAAATCCGCCCTCCGCGAGGTTTGAGGCAACTGCACGATTGGAAATACAACATGTTTTTTTTCAGTTAATATACGAGCGAATTGTGTCTTTTTTAATAAAATGTGGTGTGTAGTATGAATTGCAATATCCCAAGCAGAGTTTGCCAGGCTTTGAAAAACGGCCAAGCACTGGCCCATTAATGATTGACAATGCTTGTTTATTGTTATTGGGTCAGTACTAGAACCATCCATCGGCCGATCTATGGTTTACAGAAAACAGCCAGTGTATAGTTATTTTTGAATGGCCAAGCACTGGCCCATGAATGGTAAACATTACTTGGTTATTCTTATTGGGTCATTACTGAAACCATGATCCGGCCGATCTACGGTTTATGGTAAATGGCCAGTACAATTTACTTAAAATGGCCATGCAATGGCCCATTAATGGTTAACATTAAATGGCTATTATTATTGGACCAGTACTGCAACCATGAATTAGCCGATCTATGTCATTTGTTTAAAATTCACTAGAGTAGTATCGATTTTAAAAATATATATTTGAAAAATTTTCACCTATAGTTTGGTTTTCACTTCTTGGCTAAAAAACTATGATAATATTGATGAGGTTGGAAAAAGTTGTAAATTTTTTTTCATGAGACATTTTTATTTTATTTTAAATTATTTTGTATTTAATTTGTTTAAATTGATGCATATGATATTATTTTATATTTTTTTTAATGGCCCAGTGATGGTTGCCAGAACTCGGCCATTACTGCAATACTGATCATCATTATTGGTTCGTTACTGGGCCAACTGTACAACCTTGTATGGGCGGCCATTGCTTTTTTTCTCTGGCTCAAGAATAGCTGCCATTTACTGTCCGAAGTTATCATCCAGTAAAATTATGTTAATGGGCTGGCCTAGTCATGGTCGCCAGTACTTGGCCATTACTGTGTTACTGGTCACCAGTAATGGACCATTATTGGGCCACTTGTACAACCTTGTATGGGATGTGTCACCACAACACATAAAAACTTTTAAAAACCAAGGTCCCACAACAACATGCGTTGTTCTAAGGTGTTGATGAACCTCAATATTTTTTTTTATATTTGTTTAAAGAAGTGATAGGCAATAAATCCTATTACATTTAAAATATGACACATGCGAATATTTCATAATAAGATGAAGAAAAAAAAAATAAGAGGCAAAAGCAAATTTGTTTTAAAAATTAATAGGAACAAAACTAAAATTGGGTTGCAAATAATCCAGCTAGTAGCATATTCCTTGATCACGTGATATAAGATTTCTCAATGATTAAAAGCCCGTTAGCAGAGTTATATAAAAGCTCGATAGCTAAGATTGAGGATGGTATCGTTGACTTAAGAGTTCATCCGCCAGCTTAAAACTGCATTTGCTTTGTTAAACTTAACATTACGTTACCACTTGTGTGTAACATAAAAAGTCTTGGCATTTCCAACGACAAATGCTAAAATGTCATTTATAAAAAAAAAGTATGTTTTATGTAATTCTACAAGAATCAAAAAGAATAAGAAAGTGAACTCTTTTTAATTTTTTGTAATAAATGTAAATAATTTCTACACTCGTTATTTGATAATATTTACCTCGTGTCCATTTTGCTGTGCGCTGCAATTACTAATATTTAATGATCCACTTATAAAATCATTTTGGACATCAACAATAAGGAATGCATTTATAGGACGAACAATCTAGATCAAAAACAAAAATTATATATGCAATATAAACCAAATAAATAGAAATTATTAAATTTACCGTTTTAATCCAGTAATTCCAACAGAATTGAAACTCCTCGCGGTCAATAAAACCGTCACCATTTTTATCGAAAACTGAAAACATCTGTTCAATCCGATCTGAAGGAATCACATATATATGCCCTTTATCATTACGAAACAGTGCTCGACATATCAGCGTGAATTCTGACAAAGATAAAAGACCATCTCTGTAAAGATTTGCAAACAAGTAAAAAAGAAATTATTTATGATGCATTGTTTTTATTTATTTAATTATTTTTATCATGACAAAAGGTATTTTAAATCATTTTAAAAATAATATATATCTATCTGTCTTGTATACCTTGTTCGTACTTTTAATAGAAAAATCAATGAAATATGATTTATTGCCAAAACATTTTCAAAACGTTATAATAAATTTAGACTAAATATTTAGTCAAAGTTCCAAAGTTATTTCTAAAATAATGAATTGTTTTGTGCTATGATTAATTTTAATCCGAATGGACGCATTTTCTAAACCAAATTCAATCTTTAACCTTCGTCAGGCGGCATATGTACAATTGTACCTTTTCCGTTTTTAAATACTAATAACTTTTCTTGTAGAAGCCGGGGAGGGTTAAAGTTTTATGAGATCTTTACATTTTCCTGCTGGATCATGCAGAATTAATTTTAGAAAAAGATCCCCAGCCTTTTCAGAGATAAGGGTTCGAGTAGGTTTTCATTATCATAACAGGCGGTAAAGGTACAATTGTACCTTCATACCTTTTATATAATATAATAACGGTATTATAGTTATTATATCATAGACCCGTTATTATATCATAGACCCGTGTATAATATAATAATATAAATATGAAGGGGCTGAAATTTCACAGCTCTCAGATATCAAGACTTCGGTCTGGGTTAAGGATTTTGATAAAGTGATGATAAGGATTTCATGTCGTACAAATAATTAATTTTATTTTTCCAAAAAATTGGGTAAACAAATAAATAAAAATCTTTCTGTTGACACACTTGACAACATTTTTTTGACAAACTTATAAGAATAATAATAAGATTTCATGTCAAACAAATAATTAATTTTATTTTTTTCCAAAAAATTGGGTAAAAAATAAATAAAAATCTTTCTTTTGACACACTTTACAACATTTTTTTGACAAACTTATAATGCCATAATTCTCAATAATAATAATAAAATTTCATGTTAAACAAATAATTAATTTTATTTTTTTCCAAAAAATTGGGTAAAAAAATAAATAAAAATCTTTCTTTTGAAAATATATGAAGGTACAATTGTACCTCTGCCGCCTGTTAGCGTTGTAAAATTAGGCCGCCGGACGATGGTTAAACAATATATGTCCTTAATAGCAAGAAAAAGTATTACACTCAACAAATTTAACGATCTAAATCTATAAGAAAAAACCCTGCCACAAAAAATAATAGATTCTCCCTCCCTGCGACTGTATAAAAAGAAATGAAAAAAATGATGTTTTGAATTTCATTCTAATCAATCAAAATTTTTTGAAATTGTATCAATGAAATATAAATTTGTCCATAATGAAAAAAGTTTGACAGCAATTTTTCATAATATACTTTGAGAATATTGCCATAACTTAAATATTTGTTCGTGACGTTAGAAAATATAGCTTGTCCATTATAAAATATTTAAGTTATAAATAATCACTGGAAATAACACAATAAATTTAAATTACTGTCGTAATTATTTTCATTCCTTTTATAAAAATTAGCACAACTATCAAGAAAGCGTTTACTATGTTTTTACATTTTACATTTAGAATTGATTTTGATTTATATTTTAATAAAAAAGTTTGTAGTAGTAATTAAAAACAAATCAAAATGGAGAAAAGAGAAATTAAATATGACAGATGTGTGATTACGATTTTGTATGTCTCCCTTTATACAATTTTAAAGTAATGTTCTCTTTATATTTATGCATACTTTAAGATTATATCTATATATATTTTAAGATTCTATTGCGGACCTTGCGAAATATCTCATGTTAGCAGTTTAGGTTAATGAACGTGCAGGTTATATTTTGCTCACACTTTCATACATAATGTTATTTAAAACAACAGGGGTGAACGAAATAAAGTTTAAATAAACCAAAAAAAGAAAAGAAAGAATTTTGATGTGTAATAAACAGAGTTTAAAACGCTTCCTATATCACTAATTTACTCTGTTCTTTCAGATTAAAGAATATAACATTCCCAATATAATATAAAGAATATAAATAATATAACATTCCCAATGAGATTAAAAAATATAACATTCCCAAATACAGGAGTCAAAATAAAATTCCCTACAACATCGTCGCTCTGTTGCTGATCTCTTTGTTTTTTTATAAATATCGTCACCACTCACCAGCAGTGCTCGGAAATCAGATCCATTATGCCTCAAACATATTCTTTTCCCCGTTTTACTCATCAATCGGTTTGTGCAAACAGTCAAACTGTCGAGATTAGTCACTGTCATAGTAACAAAATGCAAAGGGGCTCTTTGTGCGTACATCGTACAAATGGAATGCTTTGCCTGAATCAATAATCTCGAGTGCCTTCAATCCACAAACATTAAAAAAAGCGTCCACAATCACCTCAGACCGCATGTTGTTGTGATACCTAGGTCTTAAAAGGTATCTTTGTGTTGTTGTGACACATTTTGTAATTCCTACTACACAACAGTTTTTATTAAAAAGAAAAAAAAAGAAATAACCTACAATCAAAGACATCAAAGTTCTATTACTAAGTCTCTACATTCACATGATTGTTTTTTTCGTTGTTTTTTTTAATATCGTTCTACAACAACAAAAATATGAAGATATCGTTAAAATTTTGTTTCCCCTGCTGAAACTGTCAAAATATTTACTATTTTGAAGAGAGAAGTCAACATTTTTTATTATTTGATTATTTATTTAACTTGTTAATAATTTAATAAATAAGATTTTCATAGCTAGTAAAATTTATTCATGTTTTGGTTAGAGAGCTTTAAATTTTCCTTGATTTCTAAATATTCTACTTATAAAATATCACTCGTATTCTTAATTTTAATGAATTTTCAATTTAAAGATAAATTAAATATCAATTTAATTAATCGTTACAGCTTTTTCAAACATTGACAGTAATTTAATTGAAAAAAAGTATGAATGTCGATATAAACTTATCGACTTTAAAGAAAAACAACAATAAAAATCAACCAAAATTACTATGACCGAGATAAATTGGTTGTTTATATCGTTGTTTTTTGGTGAGCTTTAGTTTTGAGTTTGAAATAAAGGGGCGCTAGTTTCTATGTGTTTTTATATGGAGAAAACATCAACAACCAAAAATGAAAAAAAAACGAGAAAAACAATCATGTGAATGTAGACTTATATACTAATAAAAATTGAGGAACCAAAAAGCAATCATAAATTTTTGATTGTATTTTATAAATAATTTTATTTTATTTTATAAAAACATTTTCGCTCTGATTATATAAAAAACAATATATTCCAACTTATGTGCATGTTCTTCTCTCAAATATTGAAAAAGACTACTACAATTAAATTGAATTGAATTGCCAGTGTGAAAAAAATATTTTTTTATGATTGTTTTTTGGTTTCTCAATTCTCATTAGTACATATAAGTAATTAGAACTTTGATGTATTTCATTGTAGGTCATTTCATTTTCGAAATACCAAACAATTAAATAGGTATCGAAATTGAATAAAATTTATTTAATTGTTTGGAATTAATGTCACAAAAAAAATAACAAAATTTACTGTTTTTATCGATTTACTTGTTGAAACAAGTGATGAATGAATTTTAAAACAATTTAATTGAATTAACACATGTTACTCTGTCGGAAGGATAAAACGTTGTATTGGGTTCGTGTTTAACACAAATTTAAAAAAATGTAAACTTTTACTTGAAAAATCAAATGCATCATTAAGCACTGACCCAATAAAATACTAATATGGTGTTCCGCAGCAATCACGTAACATAATGAAATTATCAGCAGTTTATTTTAATCTATTAAGGCTAATAGCGCACACAATTATGTTTGAGAAAAACAAAAGTAAACCTTTGTTTGTAGTTGACGGAAGGATACATTTTATTTTTTCAAATACTCACACATTTAATTTTTGCTTCAATTTTGATGCTTTCCTTAGTATTAAAAATAAAAATAGTTTATTCGTACTGGTTTGTCCAATTATGCAAGTGTTATTATTAAAATAAATAAAAAGTAGTAATTTTTTTTCTGCATATGGAATGAAAGAAAATAATAAAATCAACTCTATAGGAGAGAAATAAAAAAACTAAAAAAGTTACTCATACGAGTGAGAAATATATTAAAAATTACGATTTTATTTGAAATTTTTTTTATGGTCATATACCGACAAACAAAATTCCAATATTCTGTTGCGCTGATTCCAAATTACAGCTTAACTTTACTGTGTTAATTAATGTTAACTTTCATTATTCGTGAATGTAAGAATGTATACAATATTGCATACTATTTTTGTATTAAAATCACAAATTATTATTAATTTGTAATTGTACACAAATGGTAGATTCTTGTATGAGTTTAGAATGGTGGTAATTCTACACGAGGATGAAGTTTTACGGGACGAGCGAAGCGAATGGAGTGAATCATCCGAGTGGAGAGTTGCCATCATCCTATGCAAATACAAGATGCTATTTTACCCACGACCGCAAAAAATTTCAAATAATGACAGTTTTCCTGCTAAAATTTTTATCAGCATAATGAAATATACCATAGACAGCATAGCAAAAAACAATTGACATCATACAAAAAACAAAATCAAATATTTACATTTCTTGTTATAGAAATATCAAAAGGTTTCATAACTTTTTCAGAAAAACAAAAAGATCATAATCACCTATAAATCAATCACTATTCAAAATTGTGGTAACCAATATTTAAATGAAATTAATAAATATTGAATGATGCATGTAAACTCTATATCTGGGCCAAAACCCCCTATATATAAGCCTTATTCATTTTTTAGCAGAGAAAAAATCGTGACTTGAGCCGCCATTTTGAAATGAAAACTGAATTTAAAAAAAATTCAAAAAATGTTTAACACCATCTGGAAAAATAAAACTCCATAAAAAATTCAAAAAATATGGAGGGGCTGAAATCTCACAGCTCTGAGATATCAAGACTTCGGTCTGGGTTAAGGATTTTGATATAGTTTTCGGCAAAAAACTTTTATGAGGACATGGTTTTTAGTTTTGGGCAGTGATGTATATCAAACATAACTCTTTGTTAAAGTACAAGTATTTTTTATCTCTGTTTAAAAATTTATTACAAAGCTAACACGAAACATCAATACGTTGCCGGAAAATTATAATCAAAATTCCAAAAATATTGTTAAATTAAATAAAATCAAACTTTTTCAAAATTCCAAAAATATTCCAAAAATTAGAATAAAATCAAATATTTAAATTTTTTCTAAATTCCAATAATATTTCAAAAATTCTTAAAAATTCAAACTTTTTCCAAAATTCTAAAAATATTGCAAAAATTATTACAGAATCAAAAATTGAAAATTTTTTCAAAATTCCAAAAATTATAATAAAATCAATAATTTAAAATTTTTCAAAATTCTAAAAATATTCCCAAAATTCTTACAAAATCAAAAATTAAAACTTTTTCTGAAATTCTAAAAATATTGCAAAAATTATTACAAAACCAAAAATACAAACTTTTTCAAAATTCCAAAAATATTTCAAAAACTATAACAAATTCAAAAATTTCCATGTCCAATTTCATTTTAAATTACATTTACGTCATAAAAACAGCTACATATTTTTTTTCCAAAAAATTGGCTCAAATCATTTTTTGACACATTTGACATTATTTTTTGACAAACTTGTAATGCCATAATTCTCTATAATAATAATAAAATATCATGTCATACAAACTATTAATTTTATTTTTTCTAAAAAAATTGGGTAAAAAATAAATAAAAACCTTTCTTTTGACACACTTGACAACATTTTTTGACAAACTTATTAATAATAGATGACAATTCTCAATAATAATAATAAAATTTCATTTCAAACAAACAATTTTATTTTTTTCCAAAAAATTGGGTAAAAAACTAAATAAAAATCTTTTGACACACTTGACAAAATTTTTTTGACAAACTTATAATGCCATAATTCTCAATAATAATAATAAAATTTCAAACAAACAATTTTATTTTTTTCCAAAAAATTGGGTAAAAAAATAAATAAAAATCTTTCTTTTGACACACTTGACAACGTTTTTTTGACAAACTTATAATGCCATAATTCTCAATAATAATAATAAAATTTCATTTCAAACAAACAATTTTATTTTTGTCAAAAAATTGTGTAAAAAACTAAATAAAAATCTTTTGACACACTTGACAACATTTTTTGACAAACTTATGCCATAATTCTCAATAATAATAATAAAATTTCATTTCAAACAAACAATTTTATTTTTTCCAAAAAATTGGGTAAAAACCTAAATAAAAATCTTTCTTTTGACACACTTGACAACATTTTTTTGACAAACTGATAATGCCATAATTCTCAATAATAATAACAAAATTTTATTTCAAACAAACAATTTTATTGTTTTCCAAAAAATTGGGTAAAAACATAAATAAAAATTTCAGACCGAAGTAATTATTCTTTTGACACACTTGACAACATTTTTTTGACAAACTTATAATGCCATAATTCTCAATAATAATAACAAAATTTCATTTCAAACAAACAATTAATTTTATTTTTTTTCCAATAAATTAGGTAAAAAAATAAATAAAAATCTTTCTTTTGACACACTTGACAACATTTTTTTGACAAACTTATAATGCAATAATCTAGTTTTTGGTCTCACATACCAATCCCGATTATCAAGATTTCTCCAAATTTAATGTTCCTACTCGTAATCACTTAAAATGAACGTTTTTTAAGCCAAAAATATGAAAATCTGCTATTTTTGACACACATAATGATTTTTTTGACACACTTCCGGTACAGTTATCGAACACAGCGTCCTTTCAGACCTGTCCCTTGTGAATACCTATTTTTAAATAAAAATTTTTGAAATCCCTCCAGCCGTTTTCCCTGCAGCATAGGTAATGACGGACGGCCGGCCGGCCTACAGACAGACATACATTTTTTTTGCCTTTTTTAGAATCAGTAGGTCCTAAAACGTCGAAATGCCAAAAAAAGTGGGGGTAAGAATTTCACTTTGAGGTCATGAATGTAATACTTAGGTCTTTCAGACCGAAGTAATATGTAATCAAAAACACTAATACAATTTTTTGCATATGGCAATGTTCATTGTTTTTTTAATATGGCGTTAATGAACTAGGCTTGAAGAATATAGGAGGTTTTATCTGGGCTTTAATTTAAAATTACATATGTTGTACTAAAGATGCAATAAAGAATAATAATGATAATAATAATCATTATACAGCCCGCCCCGTGATGTTTACCTTCTACTATGCACTTATTGGTTTATATATGTATATACATTTGTTTCTTATTTTTTGGATTCTTGTAAAAAATATGGATCGAAGATAATATTCGTGAATGTTCGTTTTTTAGGTGTTCGCCTTCACAAAACATTTACTAACAAAAATCATTTCACTCAAGTCTGACTTTATTTAGCAGTGGCGTCATTTCACCAAAATCTTGGGGGGGGCGAGAATTTAAATGATTTAAAAAGATTTTTTTCGTAAAACATAACATACACATTTTTATACACACATATATTTAAAAGCATTTAAATGCATGGACTAAGAAATAAAAATAAAATGCTTTTGAGGGTTACGGTTAATGCAAGATTAATGCCTTGGTTACTCTGCTAGATCTTTGTCTTCTGGTGTTGTTTCATTGAAGCGAATGCCGCAAAATTCTGCAAAATCACTTCATTTGTTAAAAATAATTTTAAATTTAGTACCATCTCTGCATTGTTTAAGCATCAAGAAAGTTTTAATTAAAGCGCGTGTGCTAGAAATTATTATATCTTTGCTTTGAAACTGTTCAGAGAGTGAATTTGTAAACGACAGCAGATCGTGCAGCATAAAAAAAAGGATGGTTTTTCTATACGATCCCAGGCATCCCGGGATTTAAAATAGTAGTCTCAGGGTCCCAGGGTCCATAAAACGTAGTCCCAGGGTCCATAAAACACCACGGGATTGCAATCCCTACGTGACTCCTCTTATGTCGAATCGTTTTTTTGTTTGTTTGTTTGTTTTCCTTTATTTGTCTCAGAGTGAAAGAGTTATGTCTACCCTAAACTGACCAGAGCCAAATCGTTAAAATGTGGGACAAAATGCAAACATTCTTCCAAATACTAACTAATTAGAATTTCTATTGCGAGAAAATGGGACGGTGAAAACGTGCTAACTAGATTGTGCATAAATTTACTATTTAATGCTTTCCCTTACTATTTGTTTACTATTTAATTCTTCAAAAAATTCTTTTATTTTAATTGGACATTTTTCAACCGTTAGGAAATGTGCTTACAGTGGTTCGTACATTTTCAAAATTCTTTCTAGTGCTGGCATTACCGCCAGCCAGCGAGTTTCACTGTATCCAATAAGTTGGTTATGTTTGACATTACTTTTGCCGCAGAACTCCTTCAACTTAAACCAGTAAAGACAGTAAAATATCCAAATTTTTTTAACCCTGCCATTTAAATCCGCAGCACTTTTTATTGCATTATTTAGAATACGGGCTGCGAATCCAATACCCAATACATTCTGGTTCAAATTCGCGTTTAGCTTGCTTTTAAATTTTCACCCCTTGACGTGACACCACTAAAATTGGTGTTCGTGTTATCAGCGCAAATTGCAACTAGCTTTTTGTCAATGTTAAATAACAACAAGAAAACAAAATAACAACAAAACTTATTTAAGCTACTGGAGCTGGCGGCTTATAGCAACGCTTTTTTATGTTTATCTGTATCTATATGTTTTTTAATGTCATAATGTCCAATGTTAATTTGCAAATTCACTCCGACTGGTAATATAATAAACTTTTGCGTCGTTATATTTTGATTTCTTTATTGAGAAAAAAAATTAGAAATTAGAAAGTAATAATTTTACTTTTGAGCTACCTAGTTAAAGTGTGTTTTAAACAGAGTCCCTTACTTTGTTCTTTCAGAGTGCGTAGTTTAAAAAAAAATATAACACTCCCACACAGGGGAGTGAAAATAGTAAAATATCATTCTTGTTACTAAATTGAAATAAATATTTTCATTCAAATACTCAAAACTTTTATTTTTGCTTCATATTTGATGCTTTCCAACGTAAAATGCTTCGAATGATTCGTTCAATTATTCATGTATTGTTAGAAAAATGAATATAAAGGATGACTAATTTTGTTCTTTTGCAAATCGAATGAAAGAACAGGAAAATGTAATCTGCTCCAAAGGAGTAAAATCGAAAAAACAAAAATTTTACTCTTACGAGTAAGAACGGTATTCCAATTATGAACATTTTAATTTTTGAATATTATTTCAAAGGATTGAAATGAGTGCTCGAATAAAGTAAAATTGTACACTCTGGTTTGAAAATTTAAATCTTTATGAATTTATACGGAAAACTGCGTCTTTTTAAGTAAAATATTTTGTATTTTATTTTTCATAATATACTTTCGATCTCTCGTATATACACCGGGGAGATGTTTCTATAAACAAAGAAACCTTTTCGCTGAGGTAGATGTGTTAGACATCAAAAGATATTTGCAAAATAAAATGTAAATTATTGAAGTGAAAAAAACTGAGTTTAGTATTTCTATGAAAATTATAGTTAAAACACCATTTAGTAAAAAAAATATTGCACTGGTTTGTTCTCTCAATATAGTTAAATCAACATATACATAACATCAAACAAACTGCAAGAAAAAACTGTGAAGCCATTGCTTTGACTAAGATATTGCGCAAACTGTACGTAGGTAGATATAAGGTTTTTTGATTATTTCGATAATGCGGGCAAATGTGGTGGAAATATTTGTTTCGTGGGACGCTTCGTGGGACAAATTTCTCCGTGGGACAACGCAATGAAATGTGGGACATTTCCACGCAGCGTGGGACGTCTGGACAGTTTACTACCCATAAATGTGCGTAAATTTTTCGTTTGATTCAAAATTGTACAATTATTGCGAGCTTCTTTAAAATCTATAAAAAAAACCTACCACAAAAAATAATAGTTTCTCCCTCCTTGTGACTGTATAAAAAAATGAACAAAGATTGACGTTTAGGATGCGTTTTAGATTTTATTACAACCAACCAAACATATAATTTTTGCTATTTTATGAATTAAAAATTATAGTCCATATAGCGAAAAGAATTTGTCAGCAAGTTTTCATAACATATTTTGAAAATATTTACATAACTTAATTTGTTCGTGTCGTTAGAAAATGTTCGTGTCGCTTGTCCATTATAAAACATTCACTATTATAAAATCACTGGAAATAACACAAAAAATTTAAATTACTCCCGTAATTATTTTCATTCATTTTATAAAAATTAGCACAACTATCAAGAAAATTTTAGATATGTTATAGGATTTTACATTTAGAATTGTTTTTAATTTATGGTTTTTAAAAATGTTGTAAAGTTTGTACAATATGATATAGATAAAAAACAGGGCCAAACAGTCAGGGTTCTCAAAATAAGTGGGGCATGGAGGGATCAGTTTTTATTTTTTTAAATTTTTTTTTTATTTTTGATCTACGGGTTTGACAACCCCGCGTACTCCAGTCCCTGCTATTGATATATGAGTTAACGTGAGATATCACATACCACCAGCAATAGCAGTGAGATATCACAAGCCAGGGTGACATCTTAGGGGTGGTGGCGGATGAACTGTATTCAGTCAACGGTAGCACCCTCAATCTTAGCTGTGAAATAATCCTTGATGATGAGACGCTATTGCTTCCTTGAAGAAACGAGCCTTCATATAACTATGTGTGGGCTTTAATCATTAAGAAAGATGGTGCGTCACAGGATCAAGAAATAAGCAACCGGCTGGATTATTGGCAATTACATTTTTGTTTTGTTTCAGCAAATTTTTGTCAAAATTTGCTATTTACTTTTTAATTTACTTTTATTTTCTTTATTCTATCATAAAATATTGGCCTATGTCATATTTTCTAAGTGACAGGATTTTTTGTTTAGTTATCCATTCTTTAACAAAAAATATAAAAAACAAAAAAAAGTAAGATTTACGTCCATCAACACCTTCGAACGTATGTTGTTGTGGGACCTTGGTCTTAAAAGGTTTTCATGTGTTATTGTGACACATATTGTAATTCCTACTACACAACACATTTTATTAAAAAAAAATAATTTGGTTGTGTTCTCCTGCATGTACTTACTTTGAAGTTTATATAAATTACCAATGGCCAATAACAATTGAAATTTGAATATTAAATACTGCACTATGAACTCTCGAGGAGCCCTATACTAATGAAATGTTTTGTTTCCTCTGGCTCAGACACGAATATCTTATAAATATAAGCAAAACACAATCGTTCTTCTAAAAGCGGTAATGCCGCGCACCTTATAGTACGATAGAATTTTGTCAAAATACGCACCCACGGCGTTTTTGGGGAAGAACGATCGTGTTTTGTTTATAAAACTGATTTCATCAGAAGATTAGAAGCAATACGACCGCCTTTCGTATCGGCGGCGCTCTAGTCCTTGATACAAAGAACGATAACGGTTTGAATATTGCGGTGAACTGTACTTTAGTCGGGCCAAAATAATATGTAACGTAATAATTATATTATCAGATATATTTCAATTAATAGTATGCGATAAAATTGGTATATCAGTTAAGTAAATCTTCTAAAAATTAGACGAATTTACAAAATAACAGTGCATTGAAATTTTTATAGTGTATAATTCTACCACGATTGGATGGTTTTATTGAATCGATGTATTGAATTATTGATGTATCAGATCCTTGGGGGGGGGCCAATGCCCCCCCCAGCCCTACCCAATTGACGCCCCTGTTATTTAGCCACTTTGTAAACCCATCGTAAGCCCGGGTTATTGGGTTATTAACTGATTTTCATACAATTCGTTGATATAAATTAGAATAGAGTGAGGGACAAAACTGTGCCTTATGGTACACCAGCATTAAATAACTTAATAAATTTACTGTGCAAATTTTATTGTGTAAAATAAACAAAGAAAATGTACATATATTGGCGGGTGTTGAAATGTTTTTGCATCAATGTTGCTAAATAATTATAGTAATCGAACTCGGGTGGAATCTTTTGGATTGTGGGAAGTTGCGATTGCTTTGGATTACATGATTCGTGGTAATTTAGTTCAAATAGATTTTAATATCAAAATTGCATCTAATAAAAGGCAGCGCATTTAAAGCAATTAATCAGCAACTTAAATATTACCATCCTCATTAAATATTACATCTCTACGCCCTGCTATTTTTCTTTACATAACTCTGCTTTACATTATTTCGCATTTACAAGCTATATTTGGCAGATGGATTCTTCAACTGGACAACACCACTAGCAGAAACAACTCTATTAGGACAACTCGACAGCAGCTCCAAGTTCCATGAAATCCAATCTGGCCCATCTTCCAGCATGAAGAGTTAAATACCATTTATAGGATTTGTAGAAAATGTTGGTTATAATGGGAGCAAGTTCTTTTGTAAATGTTTTAGAATAATAGGACGATTGTTGTCCAGAACGGAGCCTTTTTGATGTTTATGCAGTGTGGATTAAATCACCGTCAAGGTGTCTCTTCAGAAAAGTCTTTTTTCGGCAAACGGCTGTAAAGCTTAACTTTACTGCCGCTGGGGAGTAGCTAAAGTCTTACCTTTTAGCCGGCAGCTGCAAAAGTAACGCCATTTTTATTCTATCTGCCGGCGGCTGTAAAGTAACTTTCATTTTTTTTACGGCGGCTGTAAAGTAATTTTCATATTTTTACGGCGGCAATAAAGTAATTTTCATATTTTTACGGCGGCAGTAAAGTAAAATAACACGATATTATTAATTTGTTCAAAACAGAATACATTTCATTTCATTTTAATGAATTAAAATCAATAAAAATTAATTTCAGAAAATTTATTACCTAAAACATATTTATAAAAAATTTGATGCGTTAATTTCATATTTTTGAACAAATTTAAACGTTTGCCGAAAAAATAGTGTATTGAATTCGGAGCTAAAGTGACTTTTTGTGTTTCGTCTATAATTGTCGGCCTCCCTACGGTCGGCCGCCAAACTATAGACTCAACACAAAAAGTACAACTTTAGCTCCTAATTCAAAAAAAAAATAATATTATCCAAAGTTTTTGCTATTCTTCAATTTTTGTATGAAATTTTGTAAAGAGAAAATAAAATTTCATACAAAAAATAGAATAGCAGAAATGTTTGATAAAAGATTTTGCTGAATAGGCCCCATTAATAGGAGGGAAAAAATAGTTGGTACCAGAATTTAAAGAATTAATGGCTTTTGTCAGAAATAGTCAGAAAGTTTTGTCGCTTTTGCTATATCAAATTCTGCTTTTTCGATTATCTGGTATGATAATTTATTGGCCTTTAGATATGGGGAACGATTTACAGGATTTTTGTTATGATCCAAATATTAATACGTTTGTTTCGAAGAGCCAATTTGACTGCCTTGGAAAACAAGTATTTTCGTTGAGATTTAATTATTGAGAAGGGAATGAATTTATTAATACCGAATTAAATGGTTTCGGTCAAGTTTGAAGCAGAAACATTTACATTGTCAGTATAAAAACAATAACGATCGCAAGGGAAGCCTTGAAAAAACTTCTGTGACTTCCATTTTTGAGAATTGAAACATTTTACGGGGTTTGGGAACTATAGTTTGTAGTAAATCCGTTTTGATGATTGATATTATTAGTAAGCGGTCAGAATTTCCAGTATTACTCTTACCGACATCGACACTGGTAATATTTGTCATTGGTGTGAGATAGAGATCTAGAAGAATGCTTTTATCACCGCTATTACCAGGAGTGAAAGTTGGGCTTTTTACAATTTGAGTTAACCACTGTGATGCAGCAAATATTTCTTTCAGCCATTGTTGTTGTCATCAGTCGGTTAGAAAATTTCAACCACGGATTATGTGGACGTTGAAGTCACCAGTAACGATATCCTTACTATTAGCAAATTTTGCTCTAATTTCGTACACATTATTAGGCAGGAGATTAAAACAATTGGGATTATGTTTCTTTGGGGACCGGTATAAAGCTATTGTGAAAAAAAAATTTCAGGTAGACAAACCTATAATACTAAAGTATTGTAGTTAGCACCAGGTGGTGGATTTGGAAAGCGTTTATATGCAACACTCCCATGAACATACACATACAAGGTGATGTTTTAAGGGAGCTGGCGGATTAACTCCATTCAGTCAACGCTAGCAGTTAGCACCTTCAATCTTAGTAACGGGTAAGTAATTCCTTGATGGTGGCACACTATTGCTTGCTCAAAGAGATGTTCTTCCATGTAACTCTTTATGCGTGATTTTATCGTTGAGGACGATTAACCGAACGTGTCACATATTCACATGATTGCTGTGAATATGTCACCGTCACTAGGGATTATTGACAACTCAATTTTAGTTATACATATCTTGCAAATTTTTAGAGAAAAATTTTCTCTTTCCTTTGTTTAATTTTTACTTCCTGCATCCTATCATGAAATATTGGCCTATGTTGTAGTTTATTAAGTAATTGGATTTATTAAAATAAAACTTTCTCCTTTCTCTTTCTACTATATATACCTAAAACTATTATTATGTATTTGTAAAATGTTTCTATTTAAAAGCGGGACGTAAAAATAAAAATTTAAAAGGGAAAAAAAGGAAATAGTAGATTCTTGTATGAGCTTAGAATGATGGCAATTCTTCACGAGGATGAAGTCTGATGAATCATCCGAGTGAAGAATTGCCATCATCTAATGCGAATACAAGATGTTATTTTATCCACGACTGCAAAATATTTCGATTAATTTCTAGTTTGCCTGCTAAAGTTTTTGTCACCATATTGAAATATGTAAATCATAGATAGCATAGAAAAACAAAACAATTGACATAACGGAAAAACTTAAATTTATTATTTTATATTTCATATAAATATATGTATTGTTCTCGTTTTAACCTTTTGATAATACTATACCAACAAATAAACTATAGAACTGTAAAGTTTTATAGAATAAAATTACAATGTAAGACATATACTTGGAGAGCATATTATATTCTTTAGTAGTCGTGGATAAAAACTTTTATATAATAAAAAAAAAATTAATTAAGAGGAGGACGGGTTGAAAATTAATTAAGTGATTGTAAATGTTTATTATTTTATTAGGTTAAATAATGGAGATTGGATGTTTGCATCTTCGGTGTTCATAAGAGTTTTTAATATATAGTTTTTAATATATAAAGGGATTCAAATGCTTCCAACTTCCATTTTTTAATCACAGGTTTTATTATTTTAGAATTAATTATATCTATTTTAGGATATGAAATCACCATATGTTCCGCTACACTCGATTTATTTGTTTGCTTGTTCAATGTTGCACTTTTATGTTCCTTAGTCTGGTTTCGAAGTTTCTTGAAGTTTTTCCTATATGCACATGCTCACAATCCTCACAAGCTATTTTGTAAATACCGGATTTTTATTCATTTTATCTCTATCCTTAAAATTATTTAATATGTTTTTTATACTATTTATTGGTCTGGTGACAATTTCAATGTAGCGTTTCTTAAAGATGTTTATTTATTATTACCGAAGATGCAAACATCCAATCTCCATTATTTAACCTAATAAAATAAGAAACATTTTCAATCACTTACTTAATTTTCAACCCGTCCTCTTAAATTTTTAATTAAAACAAAATTTATTTTTTTTGTTTCTTTCCTTTTATATTTTTTTCAACCCGTCCTCCTTTTATATTTTTTTTTGTGTTTTTTAGGTAGATTTCATATAAAAATCTACCTATTGAAATGTGCCTCATCTTGGAATTTCGGAAAAAATTTTGGTGCCAAACGACTATATATGATAAGCGGAGACGGAAAAACAAAAAAAAATTTATAAATATATGTATATATAAACGATATGAGATATAACGAAAACGACCGCCACTCTCACGGTCGCATTTGTTAAGGTAGATCAAAAAAATTTTGTGTAAATGTGTGTTCTATTAATATCTTGGACAAGTTCATGAATCAGCAAAATCCGACACGTGGTTAAGAAACTAGAGGCTTTTTTCTAAAAAAAATTGATTTTTTAAAACCGTTATAACGGCCGTTTGGATAATAATATTTTAAAAAAATAATAAATTTAGAATCTTTGGAATCTTTTTTATCAATTTTTTTTTAAATAACCGGCACTCCCACGGTCGCATTTGTAGAGCCAGACCAAAAAACCTTTACTAAAAATGTGTTTTATTAATATCTTAGACAAGTTCGTAGATCAGGGAAATCCGAACACGGTTAAGAAACTAGAGGCTTTATACTAGAAAAAAAGTCTGTTTTCTAGATCCGTTATAACGGCCGTTTGGAAATTAATATTTTTAAAAACTTTATAAATTTAGAATCTCTGAAACTTTGTTTATCAATTTCTTCCAAAAAATAAACCTCTGAAGTTGGCTCCTGAGTGAGCGGCTCCAACAAAAGAGCTTGTAAAAAACAAAATGCGTTTGAATCAACTGGCACTCTCACGGTCGCATTTGTGGAGTCAGATCAAAAATCTTTTTTAAAAAATGTGTGTTTTTTTAATATCTTGGACAAGTTCGTAACTCAGCAAAATCCAACACGTGGTTAAGAAACTAGAGGCTTTATACTAGGAAAAAAATTGGCTTTTTAAATCCGTTATAATGGTCGTTTGGATACTAATATTTTTAAAAACTTCATAAATTTAGAATCTGTGGAAACATTTAAATCCGTTTCTTATAAAAATATACCCCTGCAGTTAGAGGTTTTTGACTTGTCGGTTTTGACTTGTCGGTTAACAAAAAAGTTTGAAACAATGCCCAGCAACAACAATTTGCAAAAACCTTATAACAGTCAATAAAAAAAAATAAAAAGATTTGAATAGAAGAAATTAATTTTTTTTCTTAGAAATAAACTATTTTGATATTTTGCAGTAATTGCACGACACATGATATAGAGTAGGTTTGCCGTGTGTTTTTCATACAGTGTCATAAATTGTCACACATATGTTCTGTATTCTGTAGTAGATTTGATATTTGTTTGTTGCAAAATTGGATAGATGTAGTTTTGCTTATATGTAGCTAATTTTGTTTTTAAAATTTGTTCGATATCTGTTTGTAATTAGTTTGTTTTGTTTAAACTAATCTGAATTATCAGATTCTACTTGTACACAAAACTGTCTTACCTCGAAATGTACCTATTTCTAGCGGACATCTTGCTGCTCGGACTTTTTTTATTTCCTTTTATATTTTTTCCCTCTTTTTTCAACTTAATTAATTTTCCACCCGTCCTCCTCTTAATTAATTTTTTTTTTAATTATATAAAAGTTTTTTCCATTTTTTCATAGAAATAGAAACATTTTACAAATACATAATAGTTTTAGGTATATATATATAGTAGCATTGTTAGCAAAAAATTTTAATTGTACGAAAATTCCTGTCGATGAATTTTTGAATTTCGAAACATGTAGTAAAGATTGGATTTATTATTTAGTTATTCCCATCATCCCTACGATGTTAGTTGTTGTAGGACCTAGGTCTGAAAAGGTTTTTATGTGTTGTTGTAATTTATGCTACACAACACATTTTGTTTAAAATAAACTAAACTTGTCCTTTGGACAAAGGAGTCCGCTTGGATACTGTTTTAAGGCAGTGTGGGCTCTCGAAAGTTTGGTTGTTGACTGACGACTGAAAACGTTGAAAACATATCCATATTTAATGCATTAGTATTCGATTTTGTTTGAGAAAGATTGATGACAATATTTATAAACAACAACGAGATCAGCAACAAAAAGAGTAAGGGTGCCACGATAAGTCTGATACAAGATACTTGTTTAAATAGTAATAAACAGAAAAGTAAATTACTTGTGTAATCTTAATTTGAAATGTTTCAAAAATTCTCACTCATTAATCGACATCAACTTATTCCGAAACACATAAGGTATTCCTGGTATAAGATTTTATAGTTTTATAGCAATAGTTACAATACTGTGCTACATGGTGAGCTAAAGGAATTTAAAAAACAAACGCAAATGAGTAAATACAACTATGTACAATACATAATACATCTTCAACTTCTTGTTTTTGTTGTTATTCTTTTATATTTTGAACAACTGAATACAAAGGTAATAAATATTCCATTGTCTATTTATGACCATAATTGTTGCAGTATAACTTGGTAACAAGTAAGAAAATCATTAATAAAATATTGTTTAACTCGAACCTTTGTGATTGAAGGGCGGATAAATTAGATATATTTCTATAAAAGTTAATTGAAGAATATAAAGAATAAAAAATACGATATATTTTGAAATTATTATTACTATTTTTGAATGAAAAATAATCGAATGGAAATTTAACGTATTTCCGTCACGCATATAAATAACAAATTCTTTTTATATTTTTTACAACTACTAAGTACTACATACTCTATTTTATTGAGCTACATAATAGTAACTTCCCGAGCAGAAATTACTTAGGGAAAACCTCAATACAGTCAGGGCGTGATCAGGGCCTGGTCAGATCTACAAGGGCAATCCCTATCAGGGCACTCTGATGTGGGCCTGTTCCGGGCCTGATTTAGAATACCCTTTTAGGGTTAACCTTATTTGAATACATTCGGCCCTGATCAGGTTTTTCGTATTGGACCCCTAGCTGAAATTTCAATTTGTTTAAATTCACTAGAGCATTATCCTTTTTAGAAATATATAGTTAAAATCGTTTCATGTATGTTTTAGTTATCGCTTCTCGGCTGAAAGACTATAATAATAGTGATTAAGGTGGTATGTATGTTTTAATTTTTTCCATTGTATTTTTTTATTTTAATTTGATTAATTTATGTATATAATATATAAATATATATCAGGGTCTGGTCCGGCTATCCCGATCAGGGCCTGATCCGATTATCCCAATCAGGGTCTGATCCGGTAATCCCAATCAGGGCCTGATAGGGCAAAAGCGTTACACTCATGATCAGGACCCAATCAGGCTGCCCTACCAATGCCTGATCCGGACTAGGGCAAACCTGATCAGGGCCGTACTTAAGCCCTGACAAATTTCTGCTCGGGTTCTTAAAGGACAATAAATTTAAACTTTAATCGACATAATTGAAATAGTTTTAAATTTAATGGCTTTCTAGGTGATGCACACCAAATTAATTTTCCATCTCAATCTTTAATAAAAAGAGCTTCCTCAATTATTAAGATAACACAACTGTAGGATATGGATCATTGCAACACCAAAACATTTGTTTGTTTAAAACATCAAAAACTTTAGTCCTGACATTTAATTTTATTAAAATTTGGTATAAAAAGTTCTTATCATATCATACATTTAAGAAAAGTTGTATAAAGTCCTTCTAAAGTATGAGAAAAAAATTAATTAATAAATTAAAAAAATTCTAAAGTCACGTTTAGATCGAGTTTTAATATCTTGAGTTACTTAAAGATAGTGCTCTGAAGAATTTAAGATAATAACCTTCTACAAACACCATTCATAAATGGAACTATATATTTAATTGATTTTGAAATGTTTCAAAAATTCTCACTCATTAATCGACATCAAATCTAAACCAAAAGCAAGCGTTGAAGTATTACAGACAACCATGTTCATTTTTTTTATTAATTAGTTAGACATGTTTAGCGTCTTTGAATATCCGAAGGTACCATGTCAACTATAAAGGAAGGAGATGAGGAAAATGGAAGGAATGAGGATATAGGGATAGTATAGTTTACTAATTGTTTTAAATGATGATGGATATTTTCTTTAAATACCTGAGGGGAAAATTCATAGGGAAATACAGAGGACGGCATTGAGCAAAAAGATCCAAATTTTTTTTAAATATTTAATCTCGTCTGGTTAGACACGCAAAACGGTCTATGTATTTGTGTGCAATCAAAACGGCAGATTTTCGAAAAGATCTATTCCTCAGAACTCTGCTCAACTTTAGATAGGGCGCACATAGGATGCGCGTGTGAGTTCTAACGTGCAACCGACATATTGTTTTTTCCCACCTATAATACAATGTTTTATTATCTTGATTATTTCCAACTATTATATATCAAAGATCTAGAGTGACAATTTTAAGCTTTATCTCCAGTAACACTTCCTCAGACGAGATTTTAATACCTACACTTGTTTGAATGTATAATAGAGTGCACAATTTGGATTTCCTGTAATTGCATTTTCCTTTCGTTATATGCTAGCAAATCAGGTCTCAAGCTGCACTACAATGCTCTTCCGTTCAGAAGTATGAGCAGTACAAACTCGAAAACTACCGAGCGAGTTCGCAACAGTTTAGATTGATTAATACTGATACATCACCAAGGATACTTCATAACTATGGTTAAGAGTGCTGCCGTTGACTGGAGAGTTCATTCTCCAGCATCCGTAAGACATAACCTTGGCTAGTGATAGCTCGTTGCTACTGCCAGTATCCGAGTAGAAACTTCTGAATACTTCTAAGAAAAAACAACATTTAATAACCAACCTGATATTTTCCTGCCCAACTATTCTAATTAGTCCAGAAAACATCTTAAAAAACCTATCCATTTAGCGTAAATATAGTTCTCTTTAAAAGTTATTTATTTATTGTGGAAAACCGAATGTAATCTAAACTACCAGATATTTTTCTACTATTCCTCTTATTTAGAAGTGGTGCACCCTGGATTCACGTAAAAAAATTCCAAAAACATCTCTCTAATATGTAATTACAATTTTTGTTAAAAAAACGACATTTAATCTGCAACAACATAATATTTCTCAACTGTTCCTATTAGTTAGAAGTAGTTGAAGCTTGATAGAACCATATTTCATGTACAATTACATTTTATGTCATACAATTAATTAATTTTTTTTATCAAATGTTTCTAAGCGAAAATTTTTTCCTTTTTATGCCCAAAAAAATTGGATAAAAAAATGTCTGAAAATTATTCTTTTGAAAAACTTAAAGTTTTTGGTTTTTCAAATGTATGAAAATCATTCTTCTGAAAAACTTAAAGATTTTGGTTTTTCACACTTATAAAACAATAATCATGGTCCTGGTCTCCCATATAGATGTCGACATTCAAGATTTCTGCACATTCAAAGTTGTTACGAATAGGGCATGGTTAGATTAATCGATTGTTCGATTAATTTATCATTTCGCAAATTGTTCGATTAATCGAACAAACAAATTATTAATCGATTAATCTAAATTTACTAAATGTTTAAAATTTACAAATTTATTTTTAAAAAAAATCTTTACTTTGCCTTAAGTAATATTTTTATTATTAATCCAACCAGTAAACTATGGTTTGAAGTATACTTTCCATTATGAAGGATACAGCTTGTATAGTTTCTTATCATTTTCAATAAGTACAGTTTATTTTTAAACACATAATTTTGTAAGGTCTGAAAATTCCACTGACAGAGCGAGATACAGATCCTATTAATGAAACAAGACAAAAATCTTGTATGTAATTCGGAGTACAAAGTATCTTTTTTGCTTTCGCCTCGAGCAACAATTTCACTCTTATGCAAAAAAAGACCTACTTTACGTCCTTAATACATAGATAGCCAGTTGAACTTTTGAATATGATAGACCGCGCGTATTTGTTTAAAAAAATTTAATAAAAATTAAAAATATTAGAATTAGTGAAAATTTTATTTAATTGATTAATCGATTAATCGGTGCTAAAATTTTCATATTAATCGTTAATCGATATTTAGTCCCAATCGATTAATCGACCATGCCCTAGTTACGAAGCTTGTCCCCGAAAAAATCGTTTTTTCCAGACAACTTTCTTTTGCATGAAACAACGCGATCAATACAACTTATCGTTTTTTTATTCATATCTTTCTCAAGCCTGTTTGCAATGATTTAATCGATTGCTTCTTATTTTGATATGTTGTTGATTCATAATTTTTTTGTTATATTCACATGGACATTTTTGATTTAAAGACAGTCGACTGGATTAAATCAATAGACAATTCGTGAATAATCGAAAAACAAAAACTTAGAAAAACTAAATTATTTGTGTACAATCTTGCTAAAACGCGTTCATTATTGTTATAAAGAAAGCGGATTAAATCTGTTTTATTGAAATCAAATCAAATAGGTTTGTGAGGTAGATACTGTTATATCTATTTGATATTATGAATTTATAGTTGTAGCTTTAAGATACAAAACAACTTTTCATTTGTGTAATATTATTATTGTAGAGTCAAAATTAATTTGTACTAAAACAATATCGTGTTGGCTTAAATTACCTATTTAAACCATAAAACATAAAAAAATATAGAATTTTGGAGTAGTTAAAAAAAAATTGAAACGTTTATGTAATAATAAGGTGAATGCGCAAAAATGTAAAAACTACTAAAATCGATGTTTAAAAGTGATAAAAGATTAGATTAAGTTATTGGTATAATTTGGTGATAAGAATCATATTATCTTTATAATGTTGTTTATATATCTAGAGTTTTTGTTTAAAAAGTCGCAAATCACGGTAAACAGTTTTATTAATAAAAAAAATTAAAAAAAAACAAACTTGATTGGAATGCAGTTGTTTGGATGACTAATAAAAATTTTTCACTCCTTACCAATTGCTCCATGTTTATAAGTCCTATATTCGTCCCTGTATGGAGTACTGTTGTCAAGTTTGGGGTGCTGCCTCTGTTTCCATCTTGGCCCTCTTGGATTCTGTTCAAAAGCGGGCTATACGAATTGTGGGTGATCGAGCTTTGACATCAAAACTTGATTCCCTACAACATCGTCGCACTGTTGCTGACCTCGTTGTTTTTTACAAATATTGTCATCAACAGTGCTCAGATGAAATCAGCGGCATCATGCCTCAAACTTATTCTTACCCCCGTTCCACACGGCAATCGGCTGCCGCAACCAGTGAAACGGTAAAGATCCCGCGCTGTCATACTGGCAGATCGCAGAGAGACTTCTTTGTCCGAACTGCGAACAAATGGAATAGTTTGGCGGAACACTTAGTCTTAGGTGGCTTCAACCCGCAGAGGTTTAAAGAAAGCGTTAATCAACACCTTAGAACGCCAGTTGTTGTGGGACCCAGGTCTAGACCTAGGTCTTAAGAGGTATTTATGTGTTGTTGTGACACATATTCTAAACCATATTACACAACACAGTTTATTAAAAAAAAAAAATAAATGTTTTGATCTCTTAGATTTTGGATTATATTTACACAACAGCTGTGGTTTCGAATAAATATGGACAGGTGAAAGTGACACATGGCCAAAGCTCGCTGGAACAAAACCTCACTAGGCAAGTAGTTCTCCGATTACTTCCTTTTAGTGACATCACTAGCAGTGATAGTGTTTATTACAAAGTTTCAACTCATTATCGCTGAAAATAAACGTTTTTTACACACTTAATAGTTTGTTTGATTCACTTGGTACAGTTATCGAACCCATCATCATCCTTTCTGCTTTTATTTTTAGAATCAAAGAATTTTTGAAATCGCTTTAGCAGTTTTCTAGTTTTCGTCGGTTGTGACGGCAGCAAATTGATTTTTGCTTTTTTAGAATCGTTATAACCTAAAGCGTCGGGAAATCCAAAAAAGCGGGAAAAAGATTTCAGTACTTAGGTGATAGGTCTTAGGTAGTACTTAGGTCTTTCAGACCAAATTTGCTACATACATTGTATGACGCAATGTGAACTATTTCATAGATAAATATTGCACGTAGACATTTAACAGCAGCCGAAATTAGTTTTACAGAAGAATATGTTATGAAAATTCATCTTCGTGAGTCGAAAAAATTTAGATATACAACGAAAATATTGAAAATTCGCAAACTTTTTTAACATCTCATTAATGAGGCTATATGCTTTTATTAGTTAAAGGCCAAATAATTTTTTTTATTTATTACCATATGCTTTTACCTACCAATTTTTAATGTAATTAACTCAAGTAAATTTAAAAAAAAATTTTTCCTTCCGCTGTTTTTGCGCTCATGCGCAATCAGTTTTTGTTGATTTGTTTTTTAAATTTTTGATCTACGGGTATGAGTTGTGACAAGTGAAATATCACATACCAAGAAATCACCTTGGCTAGTAATATCTCACTGTTATTGCAGTGAGACGTTACTAGCTAATTACTTAGGTCTGAAAGACCTTTGTATAGGTTTTGCAGTCCAAATTCAACATTTTGCAAAACAAATTCAACTTTTGCAAATCAAATTCAACTTTTTACAAATCAAATTCAACATTTTTGCAAATCAAATTCAATATTTTGCAAATCAAATTCAACTTTTTGCAAATCAAATTCAATTTTTTGCTCTTCATTTGATTTGCAAAAAATTGAATTTGGTTTGCAAAAAGTTGAATTTGATTTGCAAACTATTGAATTTGATTTGCAAAAAGTTGAATTTGAAATGTAAAAATTGAATTTGAATTGCAAAATGTTGAATTTGATTTGCAAAATGTTGAATTTGGACTGCAAAACCTGTATTACATTCATGAGCCAAAAGCGAAATTCTTACCCCCACCTTTTTGGCATTTCTCGACGTTTTAGGACCTACTGATTCTAAAAATGCAAAAACAAAGTGAATGTCTGTCTGCCGGCTGGCCGTCCATCAATCACAACCGACGAAATCTAGAAAACCGCTGGAGGGATTTAAAAAATTTTTGTTTCTAATAATAGGTATACTCAATGGTAATAGCCGAAAGGACGATGTGTTCGATAGCTGTCCCAGAAGTGTGTCAAAAAAATCGTCAAGTGTCAAGTGTCGTCAAACACGGAAATTTGCATATTTTTTGTTTAAAAAACGTTCATTTAAGTGATTACGAGTAGGAACATTGAATATGGAGAAACCTTGATGGTCGGGATTGGTATGTGAGGCCAAAAACTAGATTTTTGCATCATAAGTTAATGAGTTATAAAAAATATTGTCAAGTGTGTCAAAAGAATGATTTTCATTTTTTTTTTAACCAATTTTTTTGCAAAAAATGAAATCAATTATTTGTATGACATGAAATTTAATCGAATGTCATTAGACATGGAAATTTTTGATTTTGTTATAATTTTTGGAATATTTTTGGAATTTTGAAAAAGTTTGTATTTTTGATTTTGTAAGAATTTGCAGAATATTTTTAGAGTTTTGAGTGTTTAAATTTTTGATTTATTATAATTTTTGGAATATTTTTGGAATTTTGAAAAAAGTTTGTATTTTTGATTTTGTTACAATTTTTGCGATATTTTTTGTATTTTGGAAAAAGTTTTTTGAATTTTTGATTTTCTAATATTTTTTGAGTTTTAAAAAAAATTTGTATTTTTGATTTTGTTATAATTTTTGAAATATTTTTGGTATTTGAAAAAAAGTTTGTATTTTTGATTTTGTTATAATTTTTGCAATATTTTTAGAATTTTGAAAAAGTTTGAATTTTTGAATTATGAATTTTTGCAATATTATTACAATTTTAAAAAAATTTAAATTTTTGATTTTATTATAATTTTTGGAATTTTGAACAAAATTTATATTTTTGATTTTGTTATAATTTTTGCAATATTTTTAGAATTTTGAAAAAAGTTTCAATCTCTGATTTTGTAATTTTTGGAATGTTTTTAGAACTTTAAAAAAAAGTTTAAATTTTTGATTTTATTTTAATTTTTAGAATATTTTTGGAATTTTGAAAGAAATTTGAATTTTTGATTTTGTAATGTTTTCTTGAACCGCTAAATGGAGAGGTTTTTGAGTAGTTTGCTGGGTGTATAATCTTTTCACTAAGGAATAATAATTTATGATCTGTTATAATTTTCCGGCACCGCATTAATATTTCGTGTTTGTTTTGTAATATATTTCTGAGCAGAGATAAAAAAACCTTGTACTTTAACAAAAAATTTTATGTTTGATATACATCGTTGCTTAAAACTAAAAATAATGTCGTCATAAAAGTTTTTTGCCGAAAACTTTATCAAAATCCTTAACCCAGACCGAAGTCTTGATATCTCGAAGTTGTGAGTTTTCAGCCCCTTCATAATTTTAGTTTTGTATTTGCAAATTTTATAAACAAGTTTTGGTTTCACCAATTAATTTTTAGGGTTCTGAACTTTAAAAATGTAAAAACGGAACCCTATTGGGGAGACTCGGTATCCGTCCCAATTTCTACATAATCGATTTTCTCCCACACAATAAAGCCTTATTGCTGTGGCCGTCTTGATTTACCTGGGGCCCTATTCCCGAACACAACATTAAACGGTAACGGTAACGATTTTCCGAAAAACGAATTTCACAATATTGTCTAAAGTAAATTTTGACAATATTGTTAAATTCGTTTTTCGTAAAAGCGTTACCGTTACCGTTGAATGTGATAAAATACAAACTTTATAATATTGTCAAAATTCACATCTATGTGTTCAGAATAGGGCCCCTGGATTAAAAAAATGAATGTAATATTCTCCACCCTGAACATAGCTGCGGTTGTCTACTTTCTTATCTTGATTTTAAAAATGGCTCTATTTTAACGGTGAGCACAAATGCTACCTATCTTATCTTACTTTTAAACGTTTCGACAATTGCATGGAAATGAGATGCGTTGATCTTGAAAAATAAATTAATATAATCATAGTTTTTTTTAAATTTATTATATTTTGAAATTGGTGATCAGTATTATAATTTATAATAACTATGCATGCAATATATTTATTAGAATAATATTCAATAAATTATATTTTACGATTTTAAGAATTAATTCGAATGATACACCGGATTCATTTTATTATATATTTCACGAAACTTTTATTTTAATTTTTTTTACAAACAAAAATAGTTTAAATTAATGAATATTTTTTTAACAGCTATAAAAATTAAGGTCGCCACCGCAACACCCTTATCTTATCTAGCATTAGTTTTTTCCTGAGAAAACTAAAGTAATATAAGCTAAGCAAAAGTAAGATTATAGAAATCAAGACGGCCACCGCAACAAGGCGGCAATATGAAATTTTTTACAGTTATAAAATATATTTTTCCACGCCTACTGAAAAGAAAAAAAACATTAAATAATGTATGTGTTTTTTTCTGTATTTAATGGGCAGTAAAATTAAAGTTTCTTAAGGAATGAAGTTTGGTTTAGAATAATTGAATAAGATCGAAATATTCCAAATAAAAATTTCAATGACTGAAATACACTATTGAGTTTTTGAGTTAATACCAAAAACCTGAGTTTTGTTACTGTACACCTCTGCCCTCCCCCCCTTAACTTCGAACATTGCTAAAGAAAAAACTTGAAAAAATTCACGATTGAAGGAATGTAAAGATTGAATGAAAACTATAAGCGGTCAGCTCGCATTATTTAAAATGTTATTTAAAGAGGATTTAGAAGAGAAATTTTGACGCCCATGACGAGTCATATGAAAAAAGATTTATTTTCTAGTCCGAAGCAATTTTTTGTAATTTTCAAAATCACGGATTTTGATTTATTATTAAAATTGTGTTGTAGAATTCGAAAACTGTGAAGTTCCAATCTTCAGTACGCAAATCAATTGATTTTCTTAACCATATATGCCCAACTATTGTAATAGGTGACTTTAATGTTTTTTTCAATAATTATTCTTAAAACATAATTTACTAATACCTAGAAATATACATGATCCAATAACAGTTGAAGCTACCAGCAATTGATAATATCCCAACTAGCAATTTGTTCAGGTATGTCCTATTATGAACCGGGCCGGATCAGGGTGTAATAAGGTAAATCCTAATAGGGCATTTGCATCCGGCCCCTATCAGAAATTATACTTGATTTCACTGCTAGGGCGTGCCGTATTTGTCCTGATCCGGCCCGAATTTCGAAAACCTATCTCATCCCTAGTAGTGAATGCCGGACCAGGGCCGGATCAGAATCATATCTGATTTCCAATTAAGGTTTGCCCTATTTGTCCTGATCTGAGCCCTATTTCATTTTAATAAATTTCATTTGGTTAAAATTCACTAGAGTATTATCCATTTTAGATATACATAGTTTGCGAAATTTCACATATACTTTAGTTATCGCTTCTCTGCGTTATGAGTACATATAGGTAAGTATAAAGTTAGAATATTTTTATAAACGTTTTTGTCTAATGTTTGTAGTAGCAAATTTTCTAATTTTTCTAATGTATGTTAAAGAAAATTCCCTATTTTAAATGATCCGGTCCTGGTCCGTTTCTAGTAGGGCTGCCTGAGGCGTTTGAGACATTACATTACTGATCAGGACCTGTTCAGTGTGCCTGATACGGTCCCTATCAGTAGTAGGGAAAGCCGTATCCGGTCCAGACCTGAGCCCTTACATAATGCTAGTCGGGATTTTTCCACTGTTCATGATTTAGAAGCGGGCGTTATTAAAACTTTAATAATCCACCATAAACAATTTTGTGTAAGATTCAACTCAACGTGAAATTAGATCACGCAGAACCCTCGGCGAGCGAGTTATATTCGCGCTTATCCGATTCTGTTTAGTTCCTAAACCCTATCACAAAATATTGGCCTATATTTCATTTTGTAATAAGATTTACTGTTTAGTTATCTATTCTTCGTAAGTATACATAAGTATACTTGTATACAAAAGTATACAAAAAACAACAAAACAAGATTTGCGTCCATCAACACCTCAGAACGCACGTTGACCACAACATGCCTAAGTCTTAAAAGTTTAATATGTGTCGGGACCTTAGTTTTAAAAGGTTTAAATGTGTTAATTATATATTGTAATTCCTTCTAACCCTAACGTCTATTTTTTTAAAACAAATGTATTCAAAACATTTACACTCAATCGTACCAAGATGGGGCGACGTTGATCTAACTTCAAGTGCAATTAATTTTACCACGCATAATCAATTAAATCTTATAGAATTATGTTGCTATTGTATATTGATTTAATTAATTGAAAATTTTCAGTATAAGTTATTAATAATAATGACGATATCTGTTGAAATTTAATTAATAGTATAATAATGATGATGTTAATAATGGAATTACAAATGTCAGTATTGTTTACATTAACGCTCGTAGCATACGAAATAAAAGTTATGGCATTGAGCTATAGCGCAACTAAAAAATTGTGATATTTTAGTAGTGACTAAAATATGGTTGATTGAAAATAACGACAAGTTTCTTAATATAAACAACTGTATTTTGCAATCGATTTGATGGAGGAACAGCTATTTATGTTAGATATTGTTAGAATCATTTTAGTTTTCTTATTTTAAACAATTCAAACCAGAGATAAACCACACACATTTTTTGGAAGACCTGCCGGCGATCGTTTACAGGAGCACTGTAACTCAATATTTTTAAAAATGAAACTTGCCGATTTAAAGCTAAAAGTTACCACTACATGTATTAATACTTTTTGTATATTTGTCAAATAAAATCCCTTTTTTGAAAAAATTGGTATATGAATAACTTTGTACTTTGAATAACCTTGGTACTGCGTATAACCCCTTAAGACATAGGGCCCACAAAAAAATGCGTTCTGAGATGTTTATATCTATTTATTCGGGCAAAGAAATCTATTTATACGATGTACGGACTAAATACCAAAGAGACGTATGGCATTTTGTCACTATGATAGTGAGTTATCTCACAGCTTGGCTGTTTGCACAAACCGATTAATGAGTACAACGAGGAAAAGAATATGTTTGGAGTATGATGGATCTGATTTCATGTACTGTTGGTCACATAAAAAACAACGAGACCAGCAATAGGGCGACGATGTTGTAGGGAATCAAGATGTGATGTTAAATTTCGATTACTCACAATTTGTATAGCAGGAATTTGAACAGAGTCCTATAGAGCCAGGAACGTGACAGATGCAGCGCCCTAGACTTGACAACAATACTTCATACAAGGACGAATATAGAACTTATAAATGTGGAATAATTAATACGAATTGAAATATTTTTTACATCTATTCAGAAAGGATTTACATCTCTTTGGCATCGCCATTATATGATCTTTCTAAAGTGAGTTGTTAGAAATTGTGTCGCCCGCTAAACGAATGATTTCACATTTGTCAATTTGTTCATCTCAAATATTCATGTTCATTACACAATCGAAATATCGTTGGAGAACTCGGTCTTCGATCTGTAAACAATCTAAGGTGGAATTAAAATTGATCAAAGTTAATCGCCAACTTTTAATAGGTTAATTAATGTCGTTTTAAATTAACAAATTGTTATGATAAATATGAAAAAATAAATATATACACGTTTGGTTCTGCAAACAATAAGTTCAACTTAATTTAAATATGAGTAGATTAAAAATGAATAGGTTAACATTTTAGTAAATTTATGAAGGTAATGAAAATTCATATTCATATATCATACTCTGATATCATACATGAAGCTGTTCCCTTTGCTTCTCGTTGTTTTCAATATTTGGCGTATTTGCGGTGTGTAGAAGAAAACTTAAGCACAATCGCAAAGAGCATCATCGTTAAATAATCTTCAAAAATCTTTATAATAAACTTTATAATATACATCTGTGGGGGTTAAATTTCCAGCTCCTACCCGGGATATTGTGTAAATAAGTAATGTTAAATTTACATACTCTTTAGTTAAACTAATATTTCATAAATTGACTTACATTTTAAGTAAATTCAACTAATTTAAATTATTTAACAAATGTTAATGTAAATTTAATTTTAGGTTATGTAAAAACTGCATAAGCAATGTTAAATTAATTAACGTTCCTTGTCGACTTAATAAAATATTATGTAGAAACTATACCAGCAATGTTCAATTGACATAATTTTTAAATAATTTAATTTTAAAACAAATGTATCGTTATTTGGTGAGCAAAAAATGAAGATGCTGATTTAAATCAGAATCATAGTTAAAATTATATGAAATCAAAAATTAATTTTTTTACTGTCTATCTTTTAATATTTAGATATATGTAAGTGTGAATAATGTTTAGGATATACATTAGACTGTTTCAAAAATGTATGAAAAAAATTTTTGGTTTTCGATTTTCGCTCCACTTTGAGTTTTTGAATTGTGATAATAAAAAAATATTTCCTGCAAAATTTCAAGGTCGTATCTCATTCCATGACTTGGCGGTTTTTGTAAATGCAGCGTTTTTTTAAATTTTTTTTTATTTGGGTACACAAAATTTATATGACGAAATGAACTGAAACAAATTTTTCTTTTAAGACATTATTTTATTGAGAACATTCCATAGAATTTAAAAATATAAATATGTGGCGGGTGTGTTTGGGTGAAACTTTAAAAATTTTAGAGCAAAGTCAAAAAAATTAAAAATGTTTGATATTTTTTAGAAACACGGAATTTTATTTTAAAATTTTCCCACTAAACTAGTTCAATTAACATTTTTGTGTCCTAGAAAATTTAGTTATGTACTTTTAAAAGCCAAATTGGCGTGATTTCGTTATTAAGATCTCGAGATACTTCGATTTTAGTAAAGCAATGTTTTTCAAAATTTGACTCCAGCCAAGCTAACTTCTTCATCTTATCTTATCTTATCTTATCTTATCTTATTCTTATTCTTTATATATATAAAAATCACATGTCACGATGATTGTCCGCGATAAACTCCGCAACAACGTCACCAATCTTAATAAAATTGTGTTCAGTGTGTGTATAATGGTCCAACTTGAGAGATAGGATAGTTTTTATTTTGATTGAACGCCTAAATATTTTTTAATTACGAATTAAATGTTAAATATGGATAGTTCATAAGCAAACTTTCAGATGGCGGCGTAAATTAATTAATTTACTGTCAAACCTGCTTTATCGACTTTTTAATCATCCATGTAGGGCCCATATAGACTATCAAATATGTTATTGAGCGATTATTTTGTTCCGGTGTTTGCTGCAATGGCACTGCAAAAGGGGGAAAAGAAACGAAATTCAATAAAATTTATATGGGATTTCATACAAAACACAACTTGAATAATTTTAAAAATTATCTATGAAATTTCTCATTTTGCTACAATTAAATAATTTAAATTTCTTTTGGCGCTGCAAAAGGGGGAAAAGAGAATAAATTCAATAAAATTTATATGGGATTTCATTCAAAACACAACTTGAATAATTTTAAAAATTATCTAATTAACAATTAAATAATTTAAGTTTCTTTATGAACTATTATTGACAATTACTGACAATATTAAGCATAATATATAAAATATTTTATTCTCTTCTGTCCGTAAAACAAATACGAAAATAGGTTAAATTTTTCATACAAGTTTGTATGGGAATTTTGGGCAATTTTCATGTTTGAGCGACTTAAGAATAATATTTTATATATTACGCTTAATATAATATACTCGATAGGATAGTTTTTATCTCAATTTAAAGTTTTAATATATTTTAATTGCGAATTGAATGTTAAATGTATTTCCTAAACACATTCAACGTATGTGACACAACTTCATCATGGACATTTTAATAATCAGCGTAGGCCCCGAAAGAACTGTTGATTTCAACTTTTTGTTATAATGATACAGTTTTGAAGTTTAACGCATAGCTTTTTCAATTTTGTGAATTATTTTTTTTAATTGTGTTGTGTATCATTTAATTATTATTATTTTTAACTACAAAATAATAAGTTTTTTACAAGAATAAATTAAAACTGTGTAAGTATTAATTAATTTGTTAAAAAATAATAATTTTATTTAAAATAATAATTGCCGTGGCCCATTCTCGATGAAATTGAAATTAAATCTGCAAATCGACTCAAAAATTTAAATTTACTCTGCTATCGCATTTGAGTAAATTTTGCCAGATTAGGGTGTTGAAATTCAAGTAATATTTGTTTTTCAATATTTGTTTTTTCGTAATTTAATTTTTTTAGAAGAAAATAAAGCAAAACAAAAAATAATATTTCTGCGAAAAACGACTAAATTTCAATTTCATCGGAATTTTTGAGAAATGAGTCACGGCAAATAATACAGAAAAAATCTACTTTACCGAACGTCTTAAAAACATTAAAATTCATTAGAAATCATTAGAATTTTGACAACACGACTTTAAAGTTTATTAATTTTAATGATTTCTTTATAAATACCCCAAATTACGGTTAGTAGTATAGATAACGTAATGGCCAATAACATGAGCTATCAACCAAAAAGTTTCGAGTACGAATCAAGTTACGTCGTTCCGCTTTTTTGACTTGCTTCCTTTTTATTTATATTTTCGATTCAAAATCACGAAGGTGGAAAATTTCAAGTTTGGTTTTATGACAAAAAACAGTAAATGCTATAATGATGATAACTAATTTGTATTGTCACTAAATCTGTATTAAAACAGAAGTTTGTTAGGACATTGCACATAATGTATTACTTCTTATGTAATATTACTTTTAAACGCCGCTTAAAATAGTCATTTCATGGACGTTTTTGAAAGGTTAATAAATCGTCCAAAAATGCATAAAAACTATTTAGCTATTTTGAGCCTTTAACGTTTAGAAACAGTTTAAGCCCCAAAAACATTACAGCGCATGCACAATTAAATTACTTTTACCAAGTTTGTATGAAAATTTATTTTGAGGAAAACAAATTTATTTTTGAAATATATTTGTCTCAATGGAAAAGTTTAAAATTTCTTAACTTTCTCCTCATGATCAATAGAGAATGAAGCTACAGTTTAAAGCATTGTGCTGATATTAAAAAATAATAATAAAAAGTGGCTCAAATCTCATGAGTAAAAAACTCATAAATTGTGCATGCACCGTTATATTAATTTGATCAATATTCTTCTTAATGCAAAAATAACTGAGCTATTATGGTACGACAGGTCACCGATTATTTTGGCCCGCTAACTACGCTCGCTCGGTGCCGCCGCTTTGCTCCGCTGAATTAAAGATATCTTCGGTTTGCATGCTACAGTCTAAGTGTTGATTTTCATATCACCTTGACTTAACATTGAAAAATAAACAATTACAATAAAGTTTAAAACCTGTAAGTATTACTTGATTGCTTCTCATTTTATTACTCCGATTTCAATTTA
>OY856188.1:143584468-143639468 GCA_963693315.1 Diogma glabrata | reverse complement strand
CTAATCGAATTGGAAATTCGACAACAAGCTTAAAAATTTCTCCAAAACCCTTTACCGATCACATTCAAATTTTGACATGCCGTTCAATTCTCAATCCATCTAGATTGATCAGCTAGAATGCTAATGCTCTCTGTTATTCATATTTCCCAAATGGAAAAATTAAAAAATACGCTTTCTATTCTTATTACGACTCTTTGAAATTATTCTTACTAATTAAACAAAATGTACGCGCACAAACTTTTGTATAGGCGTAGCAAAGCACGCCGGGTCCCGCTAGTTATTTTATAAAATCGATTAATTAAAATTTAGTAAATTAAATTATTTCAAACTTTGTATAAGTTTTGTTTTATTTCTCATCGTTAAAAACTGGCGATGTTGTTCTATCGTTCCCCGTTCCCGGCTCTTCATTCCCGGTTAACACAGAATGATATACTGCTTTAATAACCAAAAAGTTCTTTCGGCAATGTCGTTTAATAACAATAAAGATTTGACGAACTCTTTTGCTTTTAAATATTTGTCATGTTCCAACCATAGATATGGATCGATCTTCAAAAAGTTGGTTTTAATCTCGGTAACACTAACATCAGCATCAAACAGAATTGCCATATATACTGAATGAATTTGTATTGGACGTAACAAAATCTGTGAAATTAAAAACAAACATATTTGTAGAAATTACAATATATTAATTGTAAAACAGCACTGGGCACCTCTACAACCGTATTTCTCGCCATACTTGTCAAATGGAAGTGCTACGATAAATTTTTATTTCAATAAATCAGTTTTGCCATGAAACTTGCTCTGTGCTTGTGCATTTCTCCTGGACTCTTAATGAATAATTTTGTCCTTTAAAAGTTTTATTTAAGTCAAGGAATAATAGTCAAAGTTCAAAAGGAATAGTCGACCACCTTAGTTCGTTTAATTGATTATTGGTCATTAATAAATTTTATCAACTCGTCTGTAGTATATGTGTTATTATGGTTTTCCATATTATTCACTGTTTGTGTGCTTTTGTCACTTTTGAATTAAAATGCGATATTTAAAAATATACTTTTTACTGCTTATTTTTAATTTTTTATTTTATTAGTAATAATATAAACTGCCTTATAGTAACAATTTGAACATTTGAACAATTTAATTCAAATTGTTACTATTATATTATTATTAATAAAATAAAATATTAAAAATGAAAAATAAACAGTAAAAAGTATCCTATCGTCACTGGTTTTATTGGTAGTAAGAGTTTTCACTACAAATGAAACACCAAGCCTTAGATCAAAAAATGTCTTTTTTTATTACAAATATTTCGGTCCTTTCTTTGGGACCTTCTTCAGTGTAATTCTTATGTGTTATCCTGAACACTCATTTAAACTTAATACTCACAAGCAAAACTTATAGTAAAAAGTATATTTTTAAATATTGCATTTTAATTTTAATTGTAGTCTTTGTTTTTAATAATTTTTTTTCGGTTTCTGTAAAAAACTTTAACATTTTTCCAATGTTTTACAAAACGTTTAAAGAGGAGTATTTCAGGTGCAGATGTTTTTTTTAAACTAAAACTATAGTTCCAAAATATGGAAACGACCAGTTGCTGCAATGCTTTTTGGAAAAAAAAAAAAAAAACCTTGTTGAGAAGCATGTATACAAAACTTGCCTTCATTAAGGGTTAAAATCAATGGTTACTATGTTCACAAGCATATCAGTTTGAAAGAAATCCTTTAGAATATAAAATTAGAATTAAACATGATCAGAAATATAAAAAAAAGTATGAAGCAGCCAGTTTTAAGTTAAATTTTTAAAAACATTGCTTGACTAATATTGAAGGATCTCGAGATCTAGATAACAAAATCACGCCAATGTTATTTTCTTTTAAAGATAATTTTAAGGTCTAGCACACAAAAATGATAAATGAACTACTATAGTGAGAAAATTTTAAAATAAAATTCCGTGTTTCTAGAAAATAGCAAAAATTTGTATTTTTTTTTACTTTAATCTAAAGTTTCTATAGTTTCACTTAAACAAACCCACTCATATTATCATATTTTTAAATTCTACGGAATGTTCTCAATAAGATAGAGTCTTTAAAAAATTTTGTTTCAGTTCATTTCGTCGTATTACCGTCATATTAATTTTGTGTACCCAAATAAAAAAAATGTCAAAAAACGCTGCATTTTCAAAAACTGCCAAGCCATGGAATGAGTTGCGACCTTGAAATTTTGCAGGCAATATTTTTTCACCATCACAATTCAAAAACTCAAAGTGGAGCTAAAGATTTTGAAAGTCAAATTTTTTGAAACAGTTTAATATACATGGATATACGTATACATATTAGTTTAAGATATTCATGGTACTATAATTTAAAATATATCTATGCTAAACATGGAAATGGACTTAAATTTCAATATTACTTGTACCAGAGCGCTAACAACTGATATGAAGAACCATTTTCATTACAACAAGCATTTGGATCATCGTTTATTTTTATTGACAAAATGTCTGCGAATTAGATGTTGATCCGGTAAATTTAAGTAATATAATAGTGAATATAAATTAATAAACATATTTTCAATTTACAGCAAATACATAATATTATAAAGAAACAAGAATGTGGCTGTATTGTTCTGAACTATTTTGATTTTGCAGCGTACAAAATTTTAGAAAATAAACACAGAGATGGATGTGATTTGCTCTTAAACTAAATTTTTTGTTCTACAACAAATATTAAAAAAAATAAATTAATTCTATATTCCACTATTAGTCCAGTAACTTTGTCGCCTGAGAGTATGGGGTAGTATGCGTCAAATCCGGTAGTTCTGATTTTTTGCAGACTTGTTTATGATGTTGGCCTAATGAATAATTCAAGTTTGTGACCTCGAGCGCCGAACGCAACTTTGTCAAAAATCGAAAAAACCGCGAAAAAATCGTTATTTTTTCAAATTTTGGCGATTATAACCCTAAAGGACTAGTTTTTCTTTATACTTTCTTAGAATGGTTTTAAAGTAGACTAAATTAGCTACAATATGATACTAGAACTGTCTCTGTAGACCCAATAGTTTCCGAGATTAAGCCTCAAAAATCGAAAAAATCGTAATTTTTTCAAATTTTGGCGATTATGGCCCTAAAGGACTAGTTTTTGAAAAAAAGTAGACTAAATTTGCTACAATATGGTACTAGAATTGTCTCTGTAGACCCAGTAGTTTCCGAGATTGAGCCTTTCAAAGTTTATCATTTTTTTAACTTCGCAATATTTCGCAACATTTTGCAATATTTTAGACATTATTTTAGTCATTCGAAAATTCATTCAATATGTAAAATTGTGAAATGCTGATAATTATTCAATTTCTTTGAAGTAGTTTTTATAAAAAACACTAATTCAGCTTCTGTTTTAAATCTTATTTATTTTTTAATTTTTAATTTTTATTTTTATTTCTTATTTTATATTTCGCCTCATTGGCATCATCGGAAATTTTTTAAGAATTTAGAAAATTTGGTTAAAACAATTATCTATCTTAACTATTTGACATTCACTGATACTGTAATTACGGATAAAAAACACCATTAAAATTTAATACTTAAACGAATAAATTTTTAACCATATTTTCTAAATTCTTAAAAAATTTCCGATGATGCCAATGAGGCGAAATATAAAATAAAAATAAAAATTAAAAATTAAAAAATAAATAAGATTTAAAACAGAAGCTGAATAAGTGTTTTTTATAAAAACTACTTCAAAGAAAATTCATTCAGAACGACAGAATTGCAAAAAATTGCGAATTTCGAAAAAAAAAATGATAAAGTTTGAACTGCTTAATCTCGGAAACTATTGGGTCTACAGAGACAGTTCTAGTATCATATTGTAGTTAATTTAGTCTACTTTAAAACCATTTTAAGAAAGTATAAAGGAAAACTAGTCCTTTAGGGTTATAATCGCCAAAATTTGAAAAAATAACGATTTTTTCGCGGTTTTTTCGATTTTTGACAAAGTTGCGTTCGGCGCTCGAGGTCACAAACTTGGATTATTCATTAGGCCAACATCATAAACAAGTCTGCAAAAAATCAGAACTACCGGATTTGACGCACACTGTGATGTATAAAGTTACTGGACTATAATATCATTGGTTAAGTATATTATAATATGAATATAATTGTAAACATTACAATTATATTTAAATGATAAATATAAGCGTACAAAATAATAATATATTATAATACTTTTTTTTTTTTTTTTTTTTTTTTTTTTTTTTTTTTTTTTTTTTTTTTTAAGGCGTTCACGCTACAGCGACATAATAACCATGGCAGTTGATTTTTTTAAGGTCGTTTATTACGTCAGTCTCCCATTGTAGTCGTGGTCTTCCTCGCGGTCTACCACTCCCTGGGGTACTAACCTACATTTTTCTAATCATTCCACACTGTGAATCGGCTCGTAGAACATCCCCAAACCAAGCAATCCTGTTAGAACGGATACAACCTATTATATCGGGACCCTCAAGAAGGTTTCTGATCTCAAAGTTATACCGGGTTCTATACTCTCCATCGTCTGTCTTAAGTGGACCAAAAATGTAGCGTAGGATCTTACGCTCAAATACAGATAAATGCGATTCGTCATTTTGTGTAAGGGTCCACGTTTGTGACCCATACATCACAACCGGTCTAATCAATGTCTTGTATAACTTGAGCTTGGTGTTAGTTGATACATACGGTGATCCAAGGAGAGGTTTAATTGAGTAGAAAGTTCGATTACCTGCAGCGATTCGAGCTTTTATATCCGTAAGTATGCTGTTGTTTGAGTCAAGCATTGATCCCAAATATTTAAAAGATTCAACTCCCTCAATTCGTTCATCGCCGCACCTCAAATCTTTCTTCTCAGCCTCTCTTGAAACATTCATATGTTTGGTTTTATTGTAGTTAATTTGCAGACTAATTTTCCTAGCACCACTCTCAAGCGACTTGAAAGTCTCACTCATAACAGCTTCACTTCGGCCGAGGATGACAACATCATCAGCGTAAGCAATCATCTGTACTGAGTTTATTGACAAGATATTGTTATTAGTCGGTAGTTTCTTTTGACGGCACACATATTCCAAGGCTAGATTAAAAAGAATAGTAGATATAGCATCACCTTGTCTTAATCCGGAGTCGACTTTAAAAAATTTTGATATTTCGTTCTCTACTCGCACACAGCATTGAGAGTTCTGTACTGTCATTTTGCATAGTGATACCAGTTTACCAGGAATTCCCATTGACACCAGAGCAGACCATAGAGTCTCTCGTTCAAGAGAGTCGTAGGCCTGCCTGAAATCAATGAAAAGTTGGTGCACAGGTATGTTGAACACTCGACACTTTTCCAAAATCATCCTTATCGAGAAAAGTGCATCGGTGGTACCTCGGCCCCGCCGTAAACCACACTGATATTCTCCAAACAGTTGTTCAGCAAAAGGATTGATTTTGGATAGCAAAATGTAGGAAAACATCTTATATGCTGTGCAGAGGAGAGCGATTCCTCTGTAGTTTGCACATTGTAGGCGATTACCTTTTTTATGGATTGGTATCAGCATAGCTGTGTTCCAGTCCTGTGGCATGGTTTCAGTCCTCCAGATCATTTGAACAAGTTCAAACAATCTTGAGGATAGAGTTTCCCCACCATGTACAATCATTTCGGATGTTACATCGTCGATACCAGGTGCTTTATTGCATTTTAATTTTGACAGCGCCGCTTCGAATTCCTCTTTGGTGGGTTTGTCTACATGTACCTTTGACGCACGAATACGCTTTGCTCGTCGCCCGACTTGTTGCTGGTCACTTAAGTTGAGGAGATTCTCAAAATAAGCGGCCCAAGTATCTAAAATATTTTTAAGGTCTACTTGTAGCTCCCCATATTCGTTTTGAATAGCAGTCGAGTTGAGGGCCCTTCCTTAAGGTTTTAAAGAAGAAGAAAGGTTTAAAAGAAAGAAGTTGCGCGATTGATGTTCCTTATTGAAGCTTTCAATCTCCTCACACTGTCTCTTCCACCATTCTCTCTTCGTTCGTCTACATAGCTTTGTAACGGCTTGTCTTGCCAGTTAATAGTTCTCCTTCGTGGACCAGGTATTGCGTCCTTGTAGACACTTCAGATAGCAATCTCTTTTGTATTGAATAGCGTCAAGGCATGCTTGATCCATCCATGGCTTCTGGGAGTGGTTCTGTGGTCGTCCAAGTATTCCCTCAGCAGCGCTTAAAACAGCATCTTTGAGCAAATACCATGACTTATCGACGTCTCCATTAATGGTTTCTGATTGATCCAATGTTTCGGCAATATGGATTTGATATCTCTCTTCTGTTTTAGCATTCTTTAATGATAAGATGTTAAAACGTTTCCGTTGATTGAATTTTGGAATGCCTGGATTTGGGAAGTGAAACCTTATCGTTCACATACAAGGAAGTGATCACTTCCAATGTATGCACCTCTAAAGGATCGCACATCCCGAACGCTCGAAAAGAAACGTGCTGTTACTAGAACGTGATCAATTTGATTTCGAGTGTTTCCATTCGGTGAGACCCAAGTCTGGGGCCTTACTCTCACATTCGATAGCCTTCGTTTTAAAAACGATAGTTCTTTTCGACCAAACTAAAATTTCATACTCTAGCATTCGATAAGTCAAGAAAATTTTTACTACAATTTTTGTAAGTGTTGTCAACAGTAAAATATAGAAAATCTACTACAATTTGTATTAAATATGTCAAATGTCAGTTTTTATTGGTAAATAATGTCAATGTTGTTGATTAATTTGAAAATATTTGTTTTTTATTGCGTGAATAAAATAATATTGTTAGATTATTTGCTAAAAAATTCCAATTAAATTGCAAATTGTTGTGTTGGTGTTTTCCTTTCTTTTTTTAAATAGACCTAACAATAAAAAATATTTCGCAAATTCATAAAAGGTTTCTTTTACTAATAATATATAAACAACATTTATTCAATATTATACTTAATATTTAGGAAGAAAAAAAATTAGCTTCTTTTCGAAATTAAAAACGACCAGAAAATGTAGGCGAATACAAAAACGATACAAAATATTCAAACACAATAACGTTATAAAATAATTTAGGAAAATATTGTTGCGCTATCTAAAATTTTATATGTCAAATAAAATATTCGATAGCGTTTATTCGTCTTCGAATTTCAGAGTACCAAATAAACGAAGGCCATCGAAATTGGGTGTAAAACGAAGGCTATCGAAAGTCAGAGTGGCCAGAAAGGCCGCTGTTTATGAATCGATCGATGCGGAAAGAACGTACTGGCAATTCTCAAATTATTTGATAATGCAAACTCAGTCATTCTTTCACCATTATCATTCGAATTCAAATGCAGGCTGTTGGGACCCACCACATTTCCATAAGAGATATCTCTTCCAACCTGTCCATTAAAGTCACCAAGAACCATAATTAAGTCGCATGTGGGTGTTTGTTTCATAACCTCTTCCAGTGCTATGTAGAAATTATCCTTCTCGTCGACGGTGCATGCACGGCAATAAGAGAAATATTGTTATATGTACCACGTACACGTAGGTAGCGGATCCTCTCACTGACCGGGATGAATTTCATCACGGCTTCTTGTATGCGTGCACCAACAAGAAAGCCAGTACCAAATTCTCTTCGAGAAGGATGACCACTACAGTATAGAGAGTGACTATCCAAATCTTGTTTTCCGATTATCGGCTGTCTAATTTCTTGTAGAGCAATAATATCCATCCTATACCTCTCAGCCTCTGTTTCCAGACTTATAAGAGCATCAGGAGCGCTCAGACTGCGCACGTTCCACGTTCCGATTCGGTAGTCTGGTCCTTTTTCACGTCCAGGTAAAATTCTGTTTTGTTGTCCGGGTCTGTTATTCTTTTTCTGATCACCAAATTTAACATATTAGTTTTTTTTCCGGGGTTAGGGTGTTAATCTTAGGCCCAATCCAAATTGTCGTGAATGGGTCTGTTTTGCATATTAAGGTCACCAGAAACAACCTTTTTACACGTTTATATAGCGAGCCACTTGATTCAAGACAGACGCCCGCTCCAAGCCGCCCCTGACATGGAGACAACAGACGCTTGAGTCGCATTGGTTGTAAGGCGCCAATTCGCCGTGATGTAGCGTCATTGACTAAGCAGTTTTTACTCTGCTTGTCTCCAATACTCCAACCTAATTCTGTCAGCATTACCCAGGCAGCACGGCGTGGACGTCGAATTTCGGATTCCGCTACCCTAATTATAATACTTAATCAATGCTGATAATGGGTTAGGTACTCTGGAAAATTTTGGAGAGCTATTACAAAAAAATATTGTTTGCATCACGTACCTAAATTAGATTTCTTAGGACTCACGAAACAGGCACGAAACACACACAATTTTCCTAAAAAGAAGTTTTTCTAAGAGAACATGAAAAATGATTTCGAATTGCCAAATTCAAATGATTTCCAATGGGCACAATTAAGCTTAATCGCTCATAAAAAAAACTCCACTAATGTTTTCCTAATTTTGTCTGTATATCTAACCATATATAGCAATAAATTGACTGTGCGTCAGATATTAGTTTCGCATTGATTGACATCCTATGAATTCACACATATAGTAATGTTTGGCAATTCAATACAAAAAAAAACCCAAAAAGGTAAAATTTTCTAAATTTTCTAAGTTTTGCAAGTTCCGCAAGTTCCGATATCGATGCAGCTTTAAGATATCCTGAAATATTAAAATCAATTTCGAAGAAAGCATCTTGCTATTTACAACAACCTATCCAAATCTAAGCACTGAAAGCGTCCAACAAAACAAAACATATTTGCATAAAGTTTTCAAGTCAAACAAGAACGCTTAAATGATTGCTAAGATTTTTGAAGTCTGGTGAAACAGTTGCTTTTACCAATCCGTTAAAAAATATTGCGAAAAAATAACCCATCACAGCGTAAGTTTTTTATTACATACATAGATATGTGAGAATTGAGAATCGAATATCTCCTAAAAATCATTACATCTTTGAGAATCATCATTACATCTTTCAGAGTTAAGACTATTGACGCAATTTCTTATTTTAATAAATGAACAGAAATAAAACCGATTAAAATAAGTAATGTCTCGAAAAATATTTGGCTATTCCAAATTGAAATACATTTGTTAAAAAATAACAACTTTAACAAAATATATTGACTCCACATACATGTTACTCTTAAAGCCGGGCATTCACATAAAACAGAAACAGAAACAGAAACAGAAACTGAAAATTTTCAGTTTCTGTTTCTGTTTCTAATTTGGTTGACGGTGGTGAATAATAAAACAGAAACAGAAACCGAATTTTAAGAGGGCAGCTGTCATATTATATTATATATGCCAAAATTAAAATATATATATTTAACCCAATCCATATATATTTAACCCAATTAAAATTGAAAAAATTATATTAATAAAAAAAAAATATTGTAATTCAATAAACTGTGTATTTTATTTTTCATTCATATAAATAAAAAATAACACAATTTTGTAGTGTATAGTGAAGAAGAAATTTATTTTTTTCGTTATCGCACATAATAATATCCATAAAAAAAATCGAGCTCGTTACATAAATTTAAAATAATATAGTCACGTGACAGTTTCTGGACCAGAAACAATTAAATTTTAATTGTTTCTGGTCCAGACAAAACAGACGAATTTTCAGTTTCTGTTTCTGTTTCTAAATTAGGTTTCTGTTTCTGTTGCTGTCAAATTTGTATGAAATTCGGTTTCTGTTTCTGTTTCTGTTTTATGTGAATGCACGGCTTAAGTCTTAACAGTTGACAACAAAAACAGTTGACAGAAAACCTGAAAATCTTAACTGCGTAATGAAAATCTTCAAAACTCTGTTTTATTATTCTAAAACGTATAGATTTATTTTTAACAGCGCGTAAAACTGATTGCAAAATCTCCTTATAAACATTTTTTGTTAATTTTAAAAATCTGCAGAAGTTATCAAAGTAAAGAGTTATCAAAACACAGTTTGCGTTTCTACCCAAATCTTATTATAAAAATTTCAAACACATACAATAAATTAAAATTAAGTTAGTCACTATAAAATATGTAAACATATTTTAACTTTTAAAAATTATTAAAAATATCATTGTAAACTTATCCGAATAATAACTAATGCGATAAAAACAAAAGTCATTGCGTGTTTATTAACGAATTTTTCAGTGCAAATTTTTTCACTCGAGTTAATAATTTACAATGTATTATTTCACAACAAAAAATACTAACAAATGAAATTTGTTTAATGAATTAACTTTTATTTTTTAACACGGATTCAAAAATTTTAATTTAATTAAATCGGTTATGAATTAAAACTCAAATCATTCATCCGTAAAAATTTTTTAATTCTTGATTAAAATCATTTCCGGTAGAACTTGTTCAATTACAAAAATGAATAAGTTTTAAAAAGAACAATAGAATCATTCAAAATGTTAGATCAATATTATGATTGTAAAACAATTACAGTAATCTATAAAAAATGTTGTGTTTTCATTGCAATATCCTTGAATTCTATGATGTTTTTAAAATATACTCCACATCACTTTTGATTAATGGGAAAGTTTAAATAACGTCATATAACAGCCACCAAGCAAAAACTAATTTAGTAAAAGTTTTTCATCAAAATAAATTTAAAATACACTTTATTTTACATAGGCGAGTTGGTTTATTTATTTTTTATCACAATTAAATAAACAGCGCACAAATAAACTTACCCGTCCTTATCAAATGCCGTAAAGCATGCGTCCATGGTATTTACTGTTAATTCTTCAACTGTTTCATTAATACTGTTCTTATGAATATTTTCCAGGAAATCAAACTCCTGTAACGATATAAACAAACACTCTTATTTAGTCTTTACTTTACTATGAACTAAAGTTTAACTACACTACGTTTGTCGGAAAATAACAATCACACGATATCGAAGAAACTATATATAAAAATAAACAATTCGGCAAATTAAAACATGCGCTTTTAAATCAGACGATTGATCCTTTTTTATGTCAAAATGTTGAGTATGAAACAAACAGAACATTGATACTATTTCATCTTGCATCCTTTCGTTTAAAGGTAGTTAATTAATACACTCTAAAAAATAGAAATAATGAGGCGTAAAATTACGGTAATAATAACTATAAGTTAGCGTCGTTTTTTTGTGTAATTTTCCAACCGTCGTATAATCTTAAACCAAAAGTTCGTATCTAAAAATCATAAGTTTAAAAATTCGAACTGTGTAATATTGCGATAACTTACGTTTTTTTAAATTAACTTGTGCTTTTAGTACATATAGAGTTGAATTATTCATTTTGTTTGTGTTCTGTTTGCGCTAGTTATACTTTGGGAATTTGCTTTATGAGTGCTTTATGAGAAAACAACTATTAAATTTTCTCAGATTTGTTGGCAGTTCGTGACGGTCACAACAGTTTTTGCGTTGACCACAAGGCTGATCAAAAAAACGGAAAAATAGCATTTAGGTAAAATTGGAGCCGTAGAATACAATAAATATATTTTTAAAATTTTTGGTGGCAGTTTTTACTCTTATTTTAAAATTGAACCTAAACCACATACCAAAGAACTGTCAGCCGAAGTACTTCTATAGAGGGGAACGAATCTCGGCTTCTGTAGAATAAGACAACTAACTGCTTAATCATAGCGATGGATATAGAAAATATTAGAATAACAGCTTACCTCTGATAAATAGGCGAATGGTTAGTGGTGCGAAAAGGGTACCAAGTTGACCGGAATTCAGTGATCCCAGGTTCAAATACCAATCAAAACAAAAAGTGTTTTTCTAGTTTTATTGCAAATATTTAATAACTTACTACAGCCCAGTCTGTCAATAAACCGAAAGCAATACAAATGAATGAATTAATGAAATGACGGTGATGAAAAAAATTGTGGACGGAACCAAAGAAGATTGACATAATGCAGTTAACAAATTTCGGTATCGCGATCAAGATCCTGACAAAGTCCTAACAACGTTAAAAGAGTGATTGCAAACTGCCCTTGTACTACAATCAGAGGTCAGAAAGAGAGGAAAAAGAGAGAAAGAGAAAGAGAGAGAAAGAGAGAGAGAGAGAGAGAGAGAGGGAGAGAGAGACTGCAAACTGCCCTTGTACTACAATCAGAGTTCAGAAAGAGAGGAAAAAGAGAGAAAGAGAAAGAGAGAGAGAGAGAGAGAGAGAGAGAGAGAGAGAGAGAGAGAGAGAGAGAGAGAGAGAGAGAGAGAGAGAGAGAGAGAGAGAGAGAGAGAGAGAGAGAGAGAGAGAGAGAGAGAGAGAGAGAGAGAGAGAGAGAGAGAGAGAGAGAGAGAGAGAGAGAGAGAGAGAGAGAGATTCCATATTCTCCAAACCCTCCGCTTTGCCAGGTTTTCTCATGGAAGGCGTGAAAGCTTTGTAGTACGATGCAGTGGAAACGTTTTTACGGATAGCTTCAAACTCGAAGGTATATTGGGGGAAGAGATCTTCTGAGAAGGATTACCATATCGTTTTGTCTTTAAGATTGCCTTAGTAAACATCAAGCCAAGCCATTATAAATATAATTAAACCGATGCGGTTGATCGGTGTTCGTAAAAAAGACGATTGCCACTTCGAATTTATTACCTGTTTGAACTGAAACAAACTTTGTTAGAACATAACATTATGAAACGATTTTAGAATTGTAAAAATTAAATCTATATAGATCTATAGATTTAATTAATTTGTATAATTCTACTAACTTTTTAAAATATCTTTTAACTAATTTTCATATTAAATTCCATCTATTATTCAAAAGAAACGGTACGTTTTTTTGGAAAACAGATTTGTCTGCATAAATATTACATACTAGCAGGACCCGGCGTACGTTGCTACGCCTATAAAAAAGTTTGTGTGCGTACATTTTGTTGAATTAGTAAGAATAATTTCAAAGAGTCATAATGAGAATAGCAGGAGTCTATTTTAATTTTTCCATTTGGGAAATATGAATAACAGAGATCATTAGCATTCTAGCTGATCAATCCAGATAGTTTGAAAATTGAAAGGAAGGTCAACATTTGAAAGCGATTGGTAAAGAGTTTCGGAGAGTTTAAATTAAACACTTGCAATTTTTCGCGTTTATCGGCTTAATATGTGTCGCGAAAAATTAGGCGAACGTCAAAACATTCGTTTATTGGGTGTTACAGTTGTCAATGACTTACTCTGGAACCGTCATACTTGCGATACAAAATAGGCACACTGCTCCAAAATTTACTGTTTTATCGTACCATTTCATGTTGACTAATTTCATTTATCAATCTATCCACATTATTTGCTGATATTAAATAAAAATTTGGATTTTCAAATATATATTTTACCAATTATTTCCAATGCTCTACATGCGCTCTGTGTGTTTTTATTAGTAATGGAGCATAGCGCTGATGTTTGATACTAATCGAAAACCGGTCTAAGAATGACAGCATTTTTAGTGAAGGTTTTCGTTTTTTGGGTTTTGTCGATTTATGGCCATTGTCTTATTCCGCCATTTCTGCCAGAGTTTAAAAAAAAATTTGGACAAACATAAGACTAATTTGTAGTATAAATTATAATATAAAAATAATAATAAGAATAATATTATTTATAAATCCAGACTTATATACTAATCTAAAACCAGTCAAATCACTTCATTTGTTGACATATTTGCATATATTTTACCGATTTCTTCAAATAACCTAAATTGTTTGTTTGTTTTTGAAATTAATGGGGACGCATATTTTTCTTAAAAAGTAAAACATTTTCAACCTGTAGCTTTGATATTATTGTTCATAATCCTTTTCTTCAATACAAAGGTTCCATTGCAAAAACTTGCTGCATCAATGTTTCTAAAAAGAGAAAAAGAAACGCCCATTTTCTATATTTTGAACATGTATAACATATGTTTAAACCAAATAAAATATGTATTACACATGTATATACACCAAACCAAGAACATGTTTGTTGTAAATTAGAAATATTTGTTGCAACGTAATGTGTTGGATGCATATAATTGTATCATGTATGTATATAATAACTATATAAATGTATATAATTTTCATCTAAATGAATTTGTTTGTCACATTATACTTTAATTTTCCATTTGAATGGTAATTCTGTTTTGCGGAAAAAAAATCGATCAAAGATAGCTGATGTGAAAGGTGAATAAAAAGCCAAGTATAAAATATAATATACATTTAGGCAAACCATTAGGAAAATTAAAATTATTAATTATAAAAAAACTAAAATTAATTTTAAAATTTCGGCTCCGAGGTGCATTAGTACCTGTTAATGGCCTTCTACTGGAAAATTTTCAGACTCCTGTGTGCTACAGATTTCGCTGGAGAGCTCACGCAGACAGACAAACACTTTATTTTATTATTATAGATCATAGAATGTGAATTTAGCTTTAGTTCTGCGTAAAAAGGTTTTAGCTAAAACAAATTTCTATTAAAATAAATGGGTTTAGGTGTGTAGGTTGTCCTAAAATATTATTATAATTTGTTCTTTACTGGGCATGACAGAATCGAAATATGTATTTGCATGCGTTTATCAAAATTTAGATCACATAGCGATCCCAAAACTTTTCAGGATCAACTTTAAATAAAATTCGTTTTAAAGACTATACCATAAAGTTGCAGTCATTGGACGCCTACAACAAAAGATCTAGGTGTATTATTTAATGCCTTTGTTCCCAATAATGTTTCCGGTTATTATTTATTACTTTTTCTAAGTAAAATTTTAAATTTCAAAAATCGGTAAAAATGCTTTTACTTTTGATTGATTGTAGCGTTTTGAAATGTCTTGGAAGTCTAGTTTTGGAGATGTTTTGAATGAAAAATATTCGTCCTCAGCACACTGGTATTTTATTTCGTTGCCAGGTAGCATATTTCCTTTAGTTTAGTTGGCCTAATGTAATAATAAAAATACAGTCAACAATATTACTTCGGTCTGAAAGACCTAAGTATTACATTCATGAGCCAAAAGTGAAATCCTTACCCCCACTTTTTTTGGCATTTTTTGACGTTTTAGGACCTACTGATTCTAAAAAAGCAAAAAAAAAATGTATGTCTCTGTTTGCCGGCCGTCCGTCCGTCATTACCTACGCTGCAGGGAAAGCCGCTGGAGGGATTTCAAAAATTTTTGTTTCTAAAAATAGGTATACTCAAGGGACAGGTCCGAAAGGACGCTGTGTTCGATAACTGTACCGGAGGTGTGTCAAAAAAATCATTATGTGTGTCAAAAATAGCAAACGGCTTCAAAAACGTTCATTTTAAGTGATTACGAGTAGGAAAATTAAATTTGGAGAAATCTTGATGGTCGGGATTGGTATGTGAGATCAAAAAATAGATTATTGCTTTATAAGTTTGTCAAAAAAATGTTGTCAAGTGTGTCAAAAGAAAGATTTTCATTTATTTTTTTACCTAAATTTTTGGAAAAAAAATAAAATTAATTTTGTTTGTTTGAAATGAAGTTCTATTATTATTATTGAGAATTATGGCATTATAAGTTTGTCAACAAAATGTTGTCAAGTGTGTCAAAAGCAAGGTTTTTATTTATTTTTTACCCAATTTTTTTAGAAAAAAATAAAGTTAATAGTTTGTATGACATGATATTTTATTATTATTATAGAGAAATATGGCATTATAAATTTGTCAAAAAATAATGTCAAGTGTGTCAAAAAATGTTTTCATTTATTTTTTTAGCCAATCTTTTGGAAAAAAAAATGTAGCTTTTATTATTACGTAAATGTTGTTTGTTTCTAAATGTTTAAATGTCTAAATGTTTCATTTAGAATGAAATTAGAAATGGAAATTTTTGAATTTGTTATAGTTTTTGAAATATTTTTGGAATTTTGAAAAAGTTTGTATTTTTGATTTTGTAATAATTTTTGCAATATTTTTAGAATTTCGGCAAAAGTTTTAATTTTTGATTTTATAAGAATTTTTGGAATATTTTTAGATTTTGAAAAATTTTTAATTTTTGATTTTATTATAATTTTTGGAATTTTGAAAAAATTTTCAATTTTTGATTTTGTAATAATTTTTGCAATATTTTTAGAATTTTGGAAAAAGTTTGAATTTTTAAGAATTTTTGAAATATTATTGGAATTTAGAAAAAATTTAAATATTTGATTTTATTCTAATTTTTGGAATATTTTTGGAATTTTGAAAAAGTTTGATTTTATTTAATTAAACAATATTTTTGGAATTTTTAAACAGAGATAAAAAATACTTGTACTTTAACAAAGAGTTATGTTTGATATACATCGCTGCCCAAAACTAAAAACTATATCCTCATAAAAGTATTTTGCCGAAAACTATATACAAATCCTTAAGACAGACCGAAGTCTTGATATCTCAGAGCTGTGAGATTTCAGCCCCTCCATATTTTTCGACTTGAAATCAAACTTTAATAGAAAACACTGGCGCAGTCATCTAGGAGTTATGCTTTACAACTATCGACGACGTATAACAAAATATTAATAAAGATTTAAACTGTGGCTCATGTTAATTTGTCTGCACAACATGTGTATCATCGTTGAGTTTATTATTCTACGATTACTTGTGTATGAGTTATAAGCACTCAAATGTGCCACACTTTTGCACAGGTGAAGTATAAAAACACATTTTTTCTACGATAGCAGATGAAAATAATATTTTCATGGAGGCCCTGTAAAAATGTTTTTTTTTCCTCTAGTGAAAAATAATTTTTACTTAATGACAAATTATAGTTGCTATGGCATTTTCATAGAATTTTACAAAGTTGTTAAAACAAAACAACCATGAAAAAATAAAATAAGAATTTTGAATGTTACGTTGTCGATTTCTAATTTAATATAATTTTTAATAAATATTAATAAATATCGTTTATCGTTTCTACTATCGTAGAAAAAATTGCATTTCCACGCGTCTTGTGCACAAATCTGATTAGTTTTAAAATCTAAAAACAAACAGTCATCACATTACGTCATATCAAACAACTTAAGATCATTTAATAAATAATATCTGACCGTATACAACGTTTCACTATATAAATAAATTCATCTTTTAGTTTATTACTTCATATTACTGAATATTCTTTCATTAGAATTCAATTAACGCATCTTCTATTTCGGTATATAATTGATCGTTGTTTTATTTTCTTTTTTTAATGAGAAACAAATATTTTTTATAATAGAAATAGAGTATATTGAATTTGCGCAAATGCGTTGATGTTGGGTGATCTGAATAGGGCGATCCGATTTATGTGTTTTAACTGAGATATTTTCGCAATAGTAATAATTGATTAAATTTCGAAGCACCTTATTGTTATGATTTGATGGTGTGAGACGGTTTGTTTAAATAATGTTTCTCTGTCTGTTTCATTTGTTTTCTTTTTTACGGTAGATTTTCAATGTATGGGATATTTTTTGTTGTTTAATTGAATAAGAAAATTGAATAAGAGAGAGATAAATATAAAGCCCTTTTAGAAGACCAAGTCATTATGTAAAACCACATTGATTGAATGTAACTTGATGTAACTTTCATAAAGATAATTTTTTAGCTTTCAAAAGCGAGACTAAACTTAAAATTTTCATTAAACTCAATATAACTTAAAGTTTAGATTCAATTCTGAATATCAAACAAAAAAATTGTATTCTGAACCTTTGGAAAATTGTCAATAAAAAGTTATATTATTGGATATATAATCAACACGTATTGTATAATGTTTTTTTTATATATGGAATTATGTATTTTAACCTTAACATAAATGCTTGCGTTTATAATAAACAAATAAATATAAAAAACTTTAGGTATTGGGAGTAAAACGCAGAGAAGTGGTGTAATGTAAACATTTTGAAATAGTATACACATTGGTTGAAGAACAAAAAGATTTTGATATATAAACGTGGGCTGCTGAATATTAATTTTTTGAGCTATGCGCATTTTGGGAACTAAAGCAAAAGCAGCAAGAATTGGTTATTTTTAAGAAAAAGGTAAAAATTCGAAAGGATAATCGGCCATTGAGGTGGAAGATAGAAACAATATAGTTCATTGTATCGTCGTGAGATCTGGAAAACCTCAGTCAACAATTAAAAGTTAGGTTTTTTTTATTTTTATCATTGATATTAATTTTTTTTACATAGAGATTTTTGTCCCGGGCCAGTGACCATTTTGATTTTTTTTGTGGTAATTATTAATATATCTTGGTGTAAAAACCAAGACTGGTTTCTTAAACAATCTCTTGTAGCAAAATGTACTATTTTTGTAACATTTTGTTAGAAGATATGAAAACTTTGCTTTTTCATGAGTTAAAATCTGTTTAGTTAGCGTCGAGCTAGGCAATTTCATGAACGTGAAATGTTTTCATCTTGTGTAGGTAATCCAATTTAATAAATTAATAAATTCGGAAACGATTATTCTTTCATGATGGCTTTGTTTTAAAAACTTAGTAAAACTAAAACAATTTGTAATTTAGCGAAATTGATTTTACACTAGTGGAAACAAATCCATTTTCACAGGGGAATAAGCCTGTAAGAAAATAGGCTTTTCATTTGCTACCATAGAATAAGTTTATTTTCATGCGTATATCCCTGTGCAAGTGACTTTCATTCTCTCCAATGGAAAACCAATATAATCACAAATTTTAGTTGCAATGATATTTTCATGTAATTTTACAGTTTTTAAATCAAAGCATTGTGATGTTAAGTCGGTTGTCCAAAAACAAATGTTTATCTCGTCGCTGGTCGAGTTGTTTAAATGGTTAACCATAAACTCTGATCAGAAGGGCGCTGGTTCGATTCCCGAACCGACCGGAATTGAGATAAAATTTTTGATACGGATCTTTCGCTTTTCAAAGCAATTTTTCATTCTATTCAATTGAATACATTCATTTCTAGTGAGTTATAATTCTAAATCAAAGCAATATGAAAAAATAGGATATGAATTTTGAATATTTTGCTATCTTTTTTTAATTTAATAATTTATAGGGTACGGGCGAATCTGATTTTTACGCGCCAACTGTTGAGTTTACAAACTTTTGGCTCTATTTGAAATTAGTTTGATGTTTGTCGTTTAATATATATTAAATCAAATCGTACTTTTTCTTTAATATTACTAAAAATCTCTGTTCCTGCTGCGTAAACTTTAATAAATATTTATCTATTTATGTGTATTGTATATTGTATAAAATGTCGCATAATTAGTGCCTAATTTACTTTATTTTCTTTTTAATATTTTCACAAACAACAAAACAATCGAATAATTTGAATGGAATACTAGATCATAAAATTTGTTTAACGTGTAATTGGTTGAAAAAAAGAGGCAATACTTACAGACCCTTATACTTAAAGCGCAACGGTCGAATCAAATAGCAATGCACGGTCCCTATAACAAAAATCGTTTATATGTAATATCGTAAAAATAATAGCATTTCCAACTCAAAATGAAACATTTTTTCGTTCGTAAACTTGCCCTACTCGCCGCTGGCGCGTCTCGTGAACAAATATTAACTCACGAAAAAACGGGATTTTCATCTCTTGTAGCAAAGGAAACTTTTGTTTTTCAAAACTAAAAATATTTAGTTTCCGCATTTTTCAAAGTGTGAAATCCGAACGAGTCTTGATGTTTGTGGTAAGAAAATGCAAAAGTTAACATTTTCCGATTGTTGTGTTACATCTGCGTTTTAAAATCAGGTATTTGTTCTAGACGAACAAAACGAATTTTTCTATTTAAGGAAATTTTAGATTATTGGTTGATGAATACTTTTATAAAATAATAGTACATTATATAACTAGGTTGAGAAGTAAGCTATTATTGACCGAGAACTTTTAGATCCTGAGGCGCGTAGCGCCGAGGGATATAATGTTCGATCGAGGTCTATATTAATTAGTCTTCTCAACCGAGGTATATATAGATTTTTTTAACTACCAACACTAATTATCATATTTGCTTTGATTAGATTTTGATATTAGTCATTTTCCATTTCATTTTTTAAATATCTTAAAATATCAAGGAGCCTGGAAGTTTAGTTTCATACAAATAAAACGAAACAAAGGAATGCAATTATTATTTATTTGTGTTTTTTTATTCATTTCAATAAAAAATAGAAAAAAAAAGAAAATACCTAGGTAATTTTTTGTTATTATTATTTACCTAGGTCGAGCAAAATTACTTTTCATTGGCGCATTCGAGTAAATAATGACGATTTCTCAAGTTAGTAGTTAAAAAAATTTATTAAAACCACGTCATTTTCATGCTGTGTATGCGCTTAATTTGACGTGTGCATAACTTATAATTTATAAATTTACATATTTTGAATCAAAAAATTATTTATTTGCATCAACATTTTCTATAAACATTTGAGATATCTTATAATTTTAGTTGACTAGTAACGACTTAGTAAAGATTTCACTTTGAAAATAAACGATGTTTCATTTTCAATCAACCAATTTATAATTCATTTTATAATAGCAAAACTTAAAATTGCATTACTTTTTACTGTCAAAATTAATGAATAAATTTCAAAAAGTTTTTGCATTACATTTTTTTTCGGTTCTATAAAAATGAAATGCAATTAAAGTTTAATTTATAATGCACAACAAAAATAACTGACAAGGTTGCGTGTAAAACTATCAACGATTTGCCAAAATGTTAAAGGTTTTAATATTTTTAGATAATAATAAAGTCCATTATTTTATTAAATTTAAAGATTAAACCTGTGCACTGCACCGCACCATAAGTAAAAACTATATAGATATGTATATTGAAAATTCATATTTTTAATTTTTTATTTAATAAAAAGTATTGTTATAGAAATTTCAATATGTGTCACAAAAACACAGAAAACTTTTAAAACCTAGGTTCCACAACAACTATTGATTTGGGCAAAGAATTCCATTTGTACGATGTACGGACAAAGACATATCTCTGCATTCTGTCACTATGACAGTGAGTGATCTCAACCGTACACAACCGTTCAGACTTGCGTCAAGGCGGTGTTGTTTCGTTATGGCAAGGCTGATGGTATGTGCGTCGAGGTCGTCTTAGCGGAAGTTGCACTGTTATTTCATATCTTGTCCTGATTGGTCGTTTCATTTGTGTTGTGTTTATTTCAGTCGTGGTGTAATATTGTATTTATTCTAGTGTTAGTGGTGTGAGAATAATTATGTGGATGTCTTATAATGGGTGTGCAATTGATTGGTTTTGTTGTTGTTTGTGGTTCTTCCAAGAGTGGATTTGATTCTGCTTGTTCTATTGTTTCTATTTCTTGTGATGGTGACGGAATGGGATTAATAATACCTTATGATTGTATTAGAATTCGGTGTTGTGATAATACTGTCAACTTTATCGACATATGATTGGTTGAGTTCGTGCGGGAACCTTCCATGGAGAGCCTTTCGTTTCCATGCCTGCACTTTTTCTGTGTTTGATATTATGGTTTGTGTATTTTCTTATGTACTATTTAAGTTTAAAGGTGTAAATGATTTGTCTGCCAATGTTATTGCTGTGTGTAGGTTTAAAATGAGCTTTTTGTTGTGGAAAAATTGTATTTATTTGTTGTGTAAATTACCTATACCAATAACCCTTCGGCATCCTTGGGCGCGAGGTAATGTAAAACGCTCTACCGCGCTGACTTTGGTTGATGTGTTTTGTGTTTTGTGAATAACGTGCGTGATTTTATTTGAAGAGCTTCAAGGTCAGTTATTGTCCATTTGATGATACCAAATGAATATACGTTAATATTGGAATAGCGTATGTGTTTATAGTTTTGATTGTATTTCTTTCATCAAGTTGTGTTTTTAGTATGCTATTTAATCTGAGTGTGAATTGTTTTTGTAGTGTTTGTTTTAGTTTTTGTGATGAACGTAATCTCCCTCCTCAATGGGCTCTATGACAAGTCCAGGCATTCTTTGTCCCATTTCTATGTGCTGTGTTTTGTCCATTTCAAACTCCAGACGAGTTTACCAACGATTAAAGTTGAGCTATAAATAATTTAGTTAATACTATTATTACTAAGCTGGAAAAATAAAGAGCATATGGTAGTCGTTAAAAAAACCAGAGTTATGTGCTGTTTCTTAACCAGCAAAATTTTTTAATGTGGTGTTAAAATCTGTTTAAAGCTAAAAAATAATTAAAACATGTGGTGTGTGGTTTAAGTTACATAATAAAACTTGAGTAAAATTCTTAAGACAATATTCTTTTTTAACTACTAGCTTGAGAAATCGTCATTATTTAATCAATTACTGTCATTATTTACTCAATGAGAAGTAATTTTAATAATAAAAAAATACTTAGGTTAATAATGAAAAATTACTTCGTTCCGAAAAACCTAAGTATTACATTCATGAGCTAAAAGGGAAATTCTCACCCCCACTTTTTTTGACACTCCTCGACGTTTTAGGACCTACTGATTCTAAAAAAGCAAAAAAAAATGTATGTCTGTCTGTCGGCCGTCACAACCTACGAAATCTAGAAAACTGCTGGACGGATTTCAAAAATTCTAAAAATAGGTTTACTCAATGGGAAGAGCTGAGAGGACGATGTGTTTGATAACTGTGCCGGAAGTGTGTCAAAAAAATCGTCAAGTGTGTCAAACAAGGAAATTTGCATACTTTTGGCTTAAAAAACTTTCATTTTAAGTGATTACGAGTAGGAACATTGAATTTGGAGAAATCTTGATGGTCGGGATTGGTATGTGAGACCAAAATCTAGATTATTGCATTATAAGTTTGTCAAAAAAATGTTGTCAAGTGTGTCAAAAGAAAGATTTTTATTTATTTTTTCACCCCATTTTTTGGAAAAAAATAAGATTAATTATTAATATGACATGAAATTTTATTACTATTATTGAGAATTATGGCACTATAATTTTGTCAAAAGAAAGATTTTTATTTATTTTATTGCCATTTTTTGGAAAAAAATAAAATTATTATTTGTATGACAGGAAATATATTTGTATGACATGAAATGAAATTTTATTATTATTATTGAGAATTATGGTATTATAAGTTTGTCAAAAAAATGTTGTCAAGTGTGTCAAAAGAAAGATTTTTATTTATTTTTTTACCCAATTTTTTGGAAAAAAATTAAATTAATTATTTGTTCGACATGAAATTTTATTATTATTATTGAGAATTGAGAGGATTCGATAGAATCTCTGGAAATGTTATGTGTTAAAATCGGCATTGGAAAGATGAATCTATTAATATTTGTCGTGTACATTCCTCCATGTTCCCCATACACGGTGTATGCTAACTTTTGTGAAGTGATTAGTGAAATATGCGGCGATGTTAACCCTGAAGATAGAATTCTAATTTTTGGAGATTTCAATTTACCAAATTTAAACTGGGATTTTGGCACGGAATCTAATTGTATGCTGCCATCTAATGTATCAAACAGCGTTGACTCTATGTTTTTAGACACCGTTTTTCCTCTTGACATGTACCAGCTTAACGGTATAGCTAACAACAGAAATAAGTATCTTGATTTAATTTTTGCTAATGATGTTGATTGGATTTATATCACTGAATCAAATCATCCATTTGTATCGAACGATATTATTCACAAAAGTTTGGAAGTATCTCTCAGGATTAAGAAAAAATCCAATCGATCTGCTATTAGCAATGATTTTCAATTTAATTTTCGAAAAGTACAAAATAATTTTTCGACATATTTAACAAACATTGATTGGTCCTCTGAATTTTAACATAAAAATATCAATGATTGTCTTGATATATTTTATGAATAGCTCACAATTGGATTTGAAAAATTTGTACCATTCGAAAAAACTATTTCTACAAAATATCCCCCTTGGTATGATAATATACTGATTAATCTCAAAAATAAAAAAACAAAGCATACCGCAACATGCTTAGCAAAAGAACAAAAGAAAACTCAAAGATAGAATTGAATTAGTGAACTAATAGTTAGTGAATTTACAAGTTACTATAATTCCAAATTCGATAAGTATATTGAGAATTTACAAACAAAAATTAAATCGAATTCAAAACACTTTTGGAATTATTTTCGATCTAAAAGAGAATCGCGTATACTTCCTAAAACTATGACTTTAGATGATACTCATTCTTCGGATGATCAAACAATTTCTAATATCTTTGCAGGCTTTTTTCAATCCGTTTATAAAGGAGAAGATATTAACCAGCACAATTTTTCTGAAAATGTCTTGGACTATAACAGTATAACAGAGGAAACAATTATTGAATCTCTTAATAACCTTAAAGATGGATGTGGTCCTGACGGAATACCATCCTATCTTCTAAAACGTTTTAAGGACGAACTAGCGTTGCCATTATCGTGGCTTATTATTTAATAAGTCACTCATTTCTCATTCTTTTCCGGATAAATGGAAAATTTTTAAAATCACACCTATTTTCAAATCGGGTTGCAGAAATGATATAAAGTGTTATAGAGGGGTCTCTTCTACATCGATAATACCTCTATTGTTCGAAGTAATTATGTGTAATACATTCAAAGAAAGAATAACAAGTTCCATTTCCATAAATCAGCACGGTTTTCTACCTGGCTGATCAACGACAAATAGTTTGGTGGAGTTTACAAATTTTGCCGTAAAAGCAATTGAGCAGCACAAACAAGTAGATACAATTCATACGGATTTTAAAAAAGCCTTTGACTCTTGTAGTCACCTAAAAACATTAGACGCTCTATATGAATTCGGATTTTCGAAACACTTTGTGCTGTAGATAAAATCATACCTACCATACCCAATCGGAGCCAGTACGTATGTATTAATGGCAATCCTCGGATAACATCAAGGTAACATCTGGGGTTCCTCAAGGTTCACATCTTGGACCTTGGTTTTTTATTTGTTTAATTGACGGAATAGCCAAAATGATAGGTAACTCAGGTACTTAATTACGCTGATGATATGAAAATTTGTAAAGTTATTAACACGATTGAAGACTGTATTCTGCTTCAAGAAGATATTAGTCATATTAGTGACTGGTGTAACAAAATGAAGTTGGATCTGAATATTGATAAATGCAAAGTCATAAGTCATTATAGAAAGTGTAATCCTATTATTTTCAGCTACGATATCAATAATATCCAACTAGCCCAAATTTGTGAAGTTAGAGATCTGGGTATAACCTTTACTCAAAACCTAACTTTCAATAGCACATGGATATCACCATAGCCAAAGCTAATCAAATGCTAGGATTTCTTAAACGTTGGACCAAAGACATAAAAGATATTGATTGCATAATAACATTGTGTTTTGCTTATGTTCGTTCTCAAATCGAGTATGCTATTCAAGTGTGGAATCCTTACTATGAAGTGCATATTAAAAGATTAGAAAAAGTTCAAAAAAAGTTTCTAGTCTTTCTTCACTACAAGAATGGAGGAAGATATGATCCCAGTATCCCATATCATGAAAACCTCGCACTACTTCCATCCTATTTGGTAAGATACCACACATTCAACATCCTTAATCTCGATGATAGAAGCAAACTATCATCCTGATTTTTAGCAAACATCATAAACAGAAATATGAGTTTTCCTTACATTCTTGAGAATATATCATTCACTGTCCCGGCTAAAACCTTAGGTAAGCATGATTTCTTAAATATTCAGTTTCACAGAACTAACTATGGTATGCATGATCCAATTAATGCCATGGCATCCACTTTTAATGAAATTTCCGATCTGTTTGACTTCGATATAAATAAATCAAATTTAAAAAACATTATTAAAAAATCCCAGCGGCAGGTATATCCGCTAGAAATAGGTAGATTTCGGGGTCAGACGGTTTTGTGTCCAAATAAAATTAGATAAGTCAGATTAGTTTAAATAAAAAATATAAGTAGAAACAGAATAATTCAAAAAAATCCCAGCGGCAGGTATATCCGCTAGAAATAGGTAGATTTCGGGGTCAGACGGTTTTGTGTCCAAATAAAATTAGATAAGTCAGATTAGTTTAAATAAAAAATATAAGTAGAAACAGAATAATTCCAAAAAATTATCGAACCAAATTAAATACATTATCCGAACTAACTCCATCAATACAATTTCGGAACAGTTTTATTTAAGTTGGTTTAAACTACTTTTAATAACATATTAAATCCACCAAAGATCAAATGAACTACGTCACAACTACAATTATACCATCACAAATAATTTATAATCAAACATTATCAAACAATTTTATTTCAAAATCATCTTTTGTTGTTGTGTTTTTTTGTTCTTATTTAATCTTTTTTCAAACGGTTACTTAGTAAAAAAAAATAAAAACAAAAGAGATTTTGATAATTTTTCTATGGTATTAAATGGGTTGATATTTTTCTTGTAAGGGTTGCATTATAATGCTTATAAAAATGGAACCTTTCGGGTTAGAAAGCTGAAATTTTTTGAGGCTATAGCTGAAAAGTATGTTTAAAAGCTAAGATGAATTTAAATAACATAAACTGAAACATGATGAAAGCATTGCCTTTTGCGTTTGTTTTCATTTCAACAGCCCTAGGGTCTCAACCGGTAGACTTAAACTATTATTTTTGAAAATTTTGGAAAGATTTATATTTTAAGTACGTGAAAAAAATTTTTCAAATATGAGCTTGGCTATTTCAGCTAGATCAAGGGCAGCAAAGTTTAGTAAATTTTTAAAACAGCTGATTTTTGAGGAACCTGAAACGCCAAAGTTGTCATCTGGATAAAAATGATAAGAAAAGGTTCAAATATTCAATATTTTTAAATTTTATTAAAATATTATTATTCAAACGGAAGTTATAGCGCTCTAGATTATTCGACTTTTAAGGCTCTAGCCGCTTAACCGGTACCCGGATATGGCCAGTTCACGAACTTGTCCAAGACATTATTTGCCGAAACATACACAGAAAATTATTTTGGTGTAGGCCGAAAAATGCGACCGTGAGAGTGCCGCTAAATTCCGTTATACCTCATATCGTTATATATATATATATATATATATATATATATATATATATATATATATATATATATATATATATATAATTTTTTTTTTTTTTGTTTTTCCATCTCCGCTTATCACATATAGTCGTTTGGCATCAAAATTTTTCCGAAATTCCGAGATGAAGCCCATTGCAATAGGTAGATTTTTATATGAAATCTACCTAAAAATTATCGAACCAAATTAAATACATTATCTCAACTAACTCCATCAATACAATTTTGGAACAGTTTTATTTAAGTTGGTTTAAACTACTTTTAATAACATATTACATCCACTAAAGATCAAATGAACTACGTCACAACTACAATTATACCGTCACACATAATTTATAATCAAACATTATCAAACAATTTTATTTCAAAATCATCTTTTGTTGTTGTGTTTTTTTGTTCTTATTTAATCTTTTTTTCAACGGTTACTTAGTAAAAAAAAATAAAAACAAAAGAGATTTTGATAATTTTTCTATGGTATTAAATGGGTTGATATTTTTCTTGTAAGGGTTGCATTATAATGCTTATAAAAATGGAACCTTTTGGGTTAGAAAGCTGAAATTTTTTGAGGCTATAGTTGAAAAGTATGTTTGAAAGCTAAGATAAATTTAAATAACATAAACTGAAACATGATGAAAGCATTGCCTTTTGCGTTTGTTTTCATTTCAACAGCCCTAGGGTCTCAACCGTTAGACTTAAACTATTATTTTTGAAAATTTTAGAAAGATTTATATTTTAAGTACGTGAAAAAAAGTTTTCAAATATGAGCTTGGCCATTTCAGCTAGATCAAGGGCAGCAAAGTTTAGTAAATTTTTAAAACAGCTGATTTTTGAGGAACCTGAAACGCCAAAGTTGTCATCTGGATAAAATTGATAAAAAAAGGTTCAAATATTCAATATTTTTAAATTTTATTAAAATATTATTATTCAAACGGAAGTTATAGCGCCCTAGATTATTCGAGTTTTTAGGCTCTAGCCTAAAGTTTATCAATAACTAAAAAACTGTGCATCGTAAAATTCTAAAAAATATTGCAATGTTTCTTAAATTAAGTGCTCTTTCAAATGACACCCCACTCGTTTGGGTCCAAAAAAATTTTTTTTCACCCTTCCCCACCCCAATCCCTTAAAAGCACAAAAATATAATTACTTGAGAGTTCGCTATAATTTTCGGTCAGAGTTTATCAAACTTCCTGCCTCTGTAAATTTTTTCAAATTTTTCTGTTAATTAGGCTCGAAATGCAAGGGGGGGACCAACTTTTTGTGTCACTTTATTGATAATAATTCACCCATCACCCATCCCCTAAACACAGAAATATAATTATTTGAGAACTAGCTATAATTGTCATTTAAAGTTTACCAAACTTCCTGTCTATATGCATTTTTTTCAAACTTTTCTGTCAATCAGTGTCGAAACGTAGGGGAAGCACGGTTTGAAAGTTTTACTTTTTTGACAATAACTCGAAAACTGTGACCAGTGAAATTCTAAAAAAAAATTCGTTATTTCTTAAATTAGGTGTTCTTTCAAATGATACCCCACTCGCTTGGGTCAAAAAGAGTTTTTTTTTACCCCCCTTACACCCATCCCCTAAACACATAGAAATATAATTATTTGAGAGTTCGCTATAATTTTCGTTCAAAATATAGCCAACTTCCTGTCTCTATGAATTTTTTCAATTTTTTCTGTCTATCAGTGTCGAAACGTAGGGGGGCGGAATGGTCTGAAATTTGCACATTTTTTAGAATAACTCAAAAACTGTGCACCGCAAAATTCTAAAAATAATTGGAGACTTTCTGAAATTTGGTGCTCTTTCAAATGACACCCCACTCGCTTGGGTCAAAAAAGTTTGTTTTCACCCTTCCCCACCCCAATCCCTTAAAAGCACAAAAATATAATTATTTGAGAGTTCGCTATAATTTTCGTTCAGAGTTTATCAAACTTCCTGTCTCTGTGAATTTTTTCAAATTTTTCTGTTAATGAGGCTCAAAATGCAAGGGTGGGACCAACTTTTTGTGTCAGTTTATTGATAATAATTCAAAAACTATGCATTGCAAAATTCTAAAAAAATGGCAATATTTCTAAAATCAAGTGCTCTTTCAAATGACACCCCACATGACCTGGTTTTAAATGATGTTTTTACCCCTTAACATTCCCACCCCTTTAATAAATATAGTTATGAGTATCTGCCACTTTTCTATATATTTCATTAAAAACCTACTCATTTTTCTATCATTCCAAATATATTTAAAGATTTTCGATGAAGTAGGGTCGGAGTTAATGGGGGCAATAAAACGTCGAGAAAACGTCATTTTTCAAAATTATACAAGAAATGGTGAGGTGTAAAATTCCAAAATACTTTTTTTAAATAATGCTGAAATGAAGCCCTTTCATATGATATCCTACTCGTCTCGATAAAAAAATGTATGTTCTCAAAGGCTTTACATCGTACTTCTCCCACCTTGTGTGGATAGGTGTGGATAGGTTAGTTTTATAAGCACCTCAAATTTTAAGTTCATCGGATTAATGGTTCACGAGATAATCGAAATAAAGTTGTGTTACACGTTGTACTCTCACCAATAGTGTTCCGTATAAAAAACGGAACCCTAAAAATAAAAATAAAATAAAAGAAACAAATTTATTTTTTTGTTTACTTTCTGTTTATTGGCAATTCACTACAGTTAAAGTAATTCAAATAAATAAAATAAGAGATGGTTACTATGTTAGAATTAAAAATTGAAGTTTAAATTTAAATCAAATAATTTATAATTTTAGTTGTTTATATTAATAACAATATTAGAGCAGCCTGTAACTTGGAATGATGGTAAATCCAAATTTAATTTATTGGATGATGACGGATTACTTGTAGCATTAGTCTTGTTAGTAGCTATTGCACTTGTTGAAGGCTGACAATTTAAAGTATTTAAGAGCTTAGTGGATGTGTTAATTTTATTTGCAAGTGATTTTTCGATATAGCCTTCTGCCACTGTAGTGGATTTCCACCCACCGTGTCTTTTCAATGATGTGATGTCACCGCCAGCGTCTATTAAAAATGTAGCCGACGACCTGCGAAAACAATGGCCCGTATATTTATGTACATCAGGAAGATTCAAAAATGATGAAATTTGTTTGCCCATTGCAGAAATTTTATTTATTCCAATTCTCTGCTTGGTACATTTACCTTTTTGGTAATTAAGAAATAAAAAATTTTCGTTTTGGTTCATTATTGGTCGTTGATTGATGTTTTGGTTGCAAATGTTAAAATACGTATCTGTGATTACAAATTGACGTGTAGTTTTATTTTTGGTGTTAGCCACAGTTACCAAAAATGCAGAACCTATGTTTTTCAAATCACCACAATTCATAGTATAAATTTCTTTTGTGCGACATGCTCCCATAATCCCCATAATAGCCACAACTTGAAGTATGTATATAAGATTGAAATAATAGAACTATTGGAAGATATTTCATTCCGTTTCTTACCTTCGTTACCAAATATTTATTATTCGGGGCTTCGTCAATAATTTTTTTATTTCTTCAGCGGAAAAAACTGCTGCTTTTTTGGGTGGTATCCTTTCCCTTTTCTTTTTAACAAAGCTCGTAGCTTATGGTACTTGCTAATATCAATTTCTTTCTCGATATTTAAAGTGCTTCTAAGCATTGAATATGTTGACCAAAGTGAAGACGACTTATATTTTTCAGCCAGTTTTGTAAAGTACACAAGTACACAAATGTTTTCTGAAAATGAAATAATTTTCTTTTCCTGTCGCCAATCCATAAAATTGTAAGTATTTATATAAATTTGTTTTGATAATTCCGGTAACAAATTATTCGATACAACTTAGGCCGCCGATTTAATATCTGGTGGTGTTCCAGATATATCTTCAGCTGTATTGTGTATTGACATTTTTATATTTAGTTTCGTAATTAATTTAGTTTGGACAACAACAAATAAAGTTAAATATTCTGCTACTTAGCAACAAAATAAAATATCAACTAAAAAAACTATGAGAATTTAATTTAATTTGATTTTTGAGAGTATATAAAAAAGCATATATGATTAAAATTTGAAAAATAATATTTAATGCAATCAATACAATTTGACCAATTGGAATCATACTAATTGAATAATGATAATTTTTTCATACGAAAATTTTCATTAGACTATAGGTTAAGTTCATTAGGCTATAGGTAAGAAAACAATATAATAATACATACTATTATTATGGAAAAAACATACAAATAAAGCTCATTTTAATAAATGGAAGAGAATAAAAGAATATTATATACACCGGACCCTCGGCGAGTGAGTTATATTCGCACTGATCCGTCTTTTAAAGTACAGCTTAAAAAAAAATTTATATTTAATTTTTGTTTTAAACAAAATGTCAGGACTTTAATGTTTAGCTCGAATTGACCTTACTTTTTATTTGATAAACGTAATTCCCTAATCGCCTTGTGGATTCAAGCACTGATTAGTGATTACTAACCCAAAACACAACATTTTAAAACTACTCTGTTTTCAGGGATTTTTTCAATAGTACGCATCCATCTATCAATGTAAATGGGACTAACCACCCAAGTAGGTTTTGCCAGACATTGACATACGGCCAAGCACTGGTCCATTAATGGTTAACAGTACTTGGCTATTGTTACTGGGCCAATACTAGAACCAATCATCGGCCGATCTATGGTTTACAGAAAATAGCCAGTATATTGTTACCTTTAAATGGCCAAACACTGGCCCATGAATGGTAAATATTACTTGGCTATTGTTATTGGGCCAGTACTGTAGCCATGAATTTGCCGATCTATGTCATTTTTTTAAATTTCACTAGAGCATTATACCTTTTAGAAATACATAGTTTGAAAAATTTCACATATAGTTTAGTTATCGCCTTGTCGGTTGAAAGGCTATGGTAATAAAGAAATGGTTGGTATATGTTTTAATTTATTTTCATTTCTATTTTATTTTAATTATTTTGTAAATAATTTATGTATAAAAATATTATTTTTTATTTTTTTTAATGGCGGAGTACTGGCGGTGTTTGCCATTACCCAGCCATTCTTGCAACTGAACCAGTTGTATGGAGAGTTTTGAATTTTTTCCGTCATTTTTATTTGTATTTTAAATTAGTTTGTATTTAATTTATTTAAATTTACATATGATAATAATGTATATTTCTTTTAACGGCTCAGTCATGGTTGCCAGTATTTGGCCCAAGAATGGCAACCATTTCTTGTTCGAAGTTATCATCCAGTAAAATTATGTTAATGGCCCAGTCGTGGTTGCCAGTACTCACCCATTGCTGCATTACTGGCTGCCAGTAATGGACCATTACTGGACCAGTTGTACAACCTTATATGGGCAATGGGTTACACCCCAAAAAATGTGCTATAAATATGAAATGTAAATTACTAGATGAGCGTAGCTCAGTTGTTCTTTTATATTAATAAAAAAAAAAAAATCTATCAATTCAATTTATATTTTTGTTTACTAAGTATTGGAATTTCTCAATTGCAAGGGTGTCGTTTTCCATCATAACAATGCCCCCTACACACATCTTTGCTGGTCCCCCAAAAAATTATTGAACTGGGTTTGAAAGTGCAGCCAATGTCTTGCTCCATCTGACTACCATTTATCCCTGTCTTTGGAAATCTTCCTTAGTGAAAAAAAGCTTGCCGACAGAAAATACGACCGAAAGATACGAACGGAGTTCCACCGAAAATGCTCTGATGGAATAATGAAACTACTCTTAAAAGGACAAAAGGTAGTAGATAAGAATTGGACTAGGGCATGTAAAATCCCGAGTAATTTTAAAAACCGGGTTTCGGTTTTTAATAAAATAAAAAACCGGGTAACTGGGTTTTAACCGGTTTTTTGTTATTTAAAAAGCTATCTTTAATAAAATTTTAAATATATTATAACAAAAATTGAAAATAACATTTTAAAATTCATTATACAGTATGTAAACCAAAATTATAACCTTAACTTATAATTTATTTTTTTTAATAAAATAATATTTAAGAAAAAATAATGCGTCCAATAGATCAAATTTAACAGATGAACGTAATCTAGTAGAGAAATTACCTGCGATCGAAAAGATTCGAAAAGGAAAAGGTAGTGGTTGTAATTAAGAACCATGAGGCGTATGTCATTGGTTCGATTTCACCTTCGTGAATGCTCTCTAAAATAATTATTTCGATTTAGGAGTAAGAACTATTTTTCTTAAAAAAATTAATAACTTTTAAGACTTGTTGCCGATAAACAATACAATAAATTATCATAAGACAATATTGATAATATTCTGCATGAAAAACAGTAGAAAGTTAGTATGTATTGCGTTTAGAAAAGAAAGATTTTTCCGGATGAGGTGTGATGATTTGATATGCACTGAGTACGGAAATATCTGTTTTCTAGCAAGCTGCACACAATATTTGCTTGCATACTTCATTGGAATTAATTAAAATAGTTTCTTAAAGTGAAATTTGATTAACCTTGAATGTTACTAAAAGTTTAAAATCAAGTATTTATTCCTTCATTGGAAAAAACAAACGCTTAAATCAGCCTAACATTCTATTGAAATAAGTTAATTAAGTCATGGAAAACGAAATAATATTTTAAGTACAATGAAAACATCAATCGAAACTAAAACAAATCTACTAGCCCAAAAAACAAAACATAAAATATGGAGGGGCTGAAATCTCAAGCTCTGAGATATCAAGACTTCGGTCTGGGTTAAGGATTTTGATATAGTTTTCGGCAAAAAAACTTTTATGAGGACATGGTTTTTAGTTTTGGGCAGCGATGAATATCAAACATAACTCTTTGTTAAAGTACAAGTATTCAGATATAGACTCTGTTTAAAAATTTATTACAAAACTAACACGAAACATCAATACGTTGCCGGATAATTGTAATCAAAATTCCAAAAATATTGTTAAATTAAATAAAATCAAACTTTTTCATAATTCCAAAAATATTCTAAAAATTAGAATGAAATCAAATATTTAAACTTTTTCTAAATTCTGATGATATGCCAAAAATTCTTAAAAATTCGAACTTTTCCAAAATTCTAAAAATATTGCAAAAATTATTACAAAATCAAAAATTAAAACTTTTTTCAAAATTCCAAAAATTATAATAATATCAAAAATTAAAAATTTTTCAAAATTCTAAAAATATTTCAAAAATTCTTACAAAATCAAAAATTAAAACTTTTGCCGAAATTCTAAAAATATTGCAAAAATTATTACAAAATCAAAAATACAAACTTTTTCAAAATTCCAAAAATATTTCAAAAACTACAACAAATTCAAAAATTTCCATGTCCAATTTCATTTTAAATTACATTTACGTCATAAAAACAGCTACATTTTTTTTGCCAAAATATTGGCTAAAAAATTAAATGAAATCATTTTTTGACACACTTGACATTATTTTATGACAAACTTATAATGCCATAATTCTCTATAATAATAATAAAATATCATGTCATACGAACTATTAATTTTATTTTTTTCTAAAAAAATTGGGTAAAAAATAAATAAAAACCTTTCTTTTGACACACTTGACAACATTTTTTGACAAACTTATAATGCCATAATTCTCAATAATAATAATAAAATTTCATTTTAAACAAACAATTTTATTTCCAAAAAATTGGGAAAAAAAAAATAAAAATCTTTCTTTTGACACACTTGACAACACTTTTTTGACAAACTTATAATGCCATAATTCTCAATAATAATAATAAAACTTCATTTCAAACAAACAATTAATTTTATATTTTTTTTCCAAAAAATTAGGTAAAAAAATAAATAAAAATCTTTCTTTTGACACACTTGACAACTTTTTTTTGACAAACTTATAATGCAATAATCTAGTTTTTGATCTCACATACCAATCCCGACCATCAAGATTTCTCCAAATTCAATGTTCCTACTCGTAATCACTTAAAATGAACGTTTTTTAAGCCAAAAATATGCAAATTTCCTTGTTTTGACACACATAATGATTTTTTTGACACACTTCCGGTACAGTTATCGAACACAGCGTCCTTTCGGACCTGTCCCTTGAGTATACCTATTTTTAGAAAAAAAAATTTTTGAAATCCCTCCAGTGGTTTTCCCTGCAGCGTAGGTAATGACGGCCGGCCGACAGACAGACATACATTTTTTTTTTTTTGCTTTTTTAGAATCAGGAGGTCCTAAAACGTCGAGAAATGTCAAAAAAAGTGGGGGTAAGAATTTCACTTTGAGCTCATGAATGTAATACTTGGGTCTTTCAGACCGAAGTAATTTGCCGAAATTCTAAAAATATTGCAAAAATTATTACAAAATCAAAAATACAAACTTTTTCAAAATTCCAAAAATATTTCAAAAACTACAACAAATTCAAAAATTTCCATGTCCAATTTCATTTTAAATTACATTTACGTCATAAAAACAGCTACATTTTTTTTGCCAAAATATTGGCTAAAAAATTAAATGAAATCATTTTTTGACACACTTGACATTATTTTTTGACAAACTTATAATGCCATAATTCTCTATAATAATAATAAAATATCATGTCATACGAACTATTAATTTTATTTTTTTCTAAAAAAATTGGGTAAAAAATAAATAAAAACCTTTAATTTTGACACACTTGACAACATTTTTTGACAAACTTATAATGCCATGATTCTCAATAATAATAATAAAATTTCATTTCAAACAAACAATTTATTTTTTTTCCAAAAAATTGGGTAAAAAACTAAATAAAAATCTTTTGACACACTTGACAACATTTTGTTGACAAACTTATAATGCCATAATTCTCAATAATAATAATAAAATTTCATTTTAAACAAACAATTTATTTCCAAAAAATTGGGTAAAAAAAATAAAAATCTTTCTTTTGACACACTTGACAACACTTTTTTGACAAACTTATAGTGCCATAATTCTCAATAATAATAATAAAACTTCATTTCAAACAAACAATTAATTTTATATTTTTTCCAAAAAATTAGGTAAAAAAATAAATAAAAATCTTTCTTTTGACACACTTGACAACTTTTTTTGACAAACTTATAATGCAATAATCTAGTTTTTGATCTCACATACCAATCCCGACCATCAAGATTTCTCCAAATTCAATGTTCCTACTCGTAATCACTTAAAATGAACGTTTTTTAAGCCAAAAATATGCAAATTTCCTTGTTTTGACACACATAATGATTTTTTTGACACACTTCCGGTACAGTTATCGAACACAGCGTCCTTTCGGACCTGTCCCTTGAGTATACCTATTTTTAGAAAAAAAAATTTTTGAAATCCCTCTAGTGGTTTTCCCTGCAGCGTAGGTAATGACGGCCGGCCGACAGACAGACATACATTTTTTTTTTTTTGCTTTTTTAGAATCAGGAGGTCCTAAAACGTCGAGAAATGTCAAAAAAAGTGGGGGTAAGAATTTCACTTTGAGCTCATGAATGTAATACTTAGGTCTTTCAGACCGAAGTAATTGTGAAATGTTTTAAATTTTCGTCCGATAAAAACTGCAGCGAAAAGTTCAGATCGTTGATAAAAATGTTATGTTCGAATACTTTATTGAAAAGTGTATAGTGTATCCGCAAGCGAAGATATTAAAGACTTCCACATTATATTTGGGCAACGTATACGATGTTAACAACTATACTGTAGGTTACGAATATTTTTATGCAGAAATGCGATCCATTTCTATATGATTTTTAATTAATGAATCTATATTCTATTGCATCCAGAATACGAAAAACTAAATTTACTTTCTAGAAGAAACTATAAAATTAACTTTCGATGTTTACAGAAAAACCCGGTTTTCACGACAAAACCCGGTTCTTAGACGGTTTTGTAAAAATCAACAAAAACCCGGGTAACCGGTTTCGGTTTTATCCGATTTACAAGCCCTAAATTGGACATATGTACATGATTAAAATTAATTTTCAATACAGGAAAATTTCAATCGAAAATTGAACAACAAACGACGGATACGTTTTTTATTACCTATAATATTAACGTTGTATTTTTTTATATTTTCCGTCCTTCTTTTTATAGTAAAAAAATGTTCACCTTACTATAAAGTAATTGTAAAAAGCTTAACATCAACAACTGCCCACAACTCAAAAGCCTCGCTGAAAATCAGACGAAAATGTTGACCCAACCCTCATTTTTTAAATATTTCAAACAGCTACGTCCAAGGATATCGAAATATTTTAATTTTTTTTCTATTCCTCCTTGCTTCAATTTTTAAAAAGTTTTACTAAGAAGTTGTCAAATGTTTTAAACAAAAATTGATTTCGAAACTTTTTCAGTACATGCAATTACAATTTTAATGATAATAATTATAAAAGTTCGAAAAACCTTGAGCCATTATCAACATTTCTAATAAAATACTAAATTTACTATTGCAAATAAAATCAAACCAAAGTGTATACCAATAAATTTAGTTCTATTTCCATTAACCTAATATTAAAATTTAATTTATTTTCACACACATTTAACACTTGATTATAGGATTTTACTAAGTTCAAATATACTGGTACGAAATGGTACCACCGATATAAGGGCAAGAAATAATATATAGTGATAGGACTTTTTGTTTGATATAAAACAAAAAAACGCTATATTTATTTTTGGATTTGATAGTGAATGTTTTGGTTTTCTTAGGCAAGTATCCGTATGAGCTTTTTGTATTTTAAGTTTTAAAAAAACTGTTTTTTAGTTTTAGTTTTAGTTTCATTCGTCTTCTTTAGAATCGATAGTTGATTTGATAATACTATTATAGCGTTTTCGATTCTACAAAAAATGTGACTTTATTTGCACTTTTTTTTCATATAAAATAAAAAGAATACAAAATAAAAAAAACATACACTGAAAAAAAAATGAAGTTCATGACAACCTCATCTCGAAGTTGGCAGTTGATTATTCATGCAAAGAAAAATTATTTGCAAACAATTTCACTGTGATTGGGACAACTACACGATAACATTTTCCTAACAATAGAATGAGGTTTATTTAAAATATAAAGTGTTATATTCAATATAACAGTAGTTGAATAAAGATAATAACTATTTCCCTAAAAAAATTTTTCTTTGGCCTTATATCATGAATTTTTCATTTTAAAGTTTAAGTATTTGAGATTAATTGAACTATATTTTATTTTCACATAAATATTTCGTGTGATTATCTCAACTTCATCGATTTATAATTGTAGAGTTGTTGAAGCAATTTCGCAGTTTGATTCGCCATATGTGACCGCACGGTGAGGTTGAAACAATTGAATTTCGATTGGAAATAGTACATGTTTTTTTCAGTGTATTTTTTGTTGATACCTCAACAGATAAAAATATATCAACCAACCCTGCTCAAATCAATAATGCATAATAATGCAAAATTGTATTATTATATTAAATTAATTTTCTTTATAATAACTTTATATAATTGTTAACGCAGCAAAAATTGCTTATTTAAAGAGAATAAACTACCATAAATAAATAAGAATTATTTTAACATTAAACAAAATAATATGTTATTTTTCTTCATCATACAAATCTTCCAGCAAAGCTAACTGTCCAGCCCCCACCAGTGAAAAGCGGGTTAGCTATTATTGAAAGTTTGTTCGTTTTTAATGATGTAATTTTCATAAAAATATTTAAATAGTTTAAAAATAATAATATACATTAAAAAATTGAAATCTTTTATTTTGTTAAACAAATTTGACAGATCTAAAAATGTGAGTTTTTTTTCTGTTCGATTCTCAAGTATTTTAAGGGCAAAACTGAACAAATAAATGCAAAACTACAAAAAAAAATGCAAAACTGAAAGAGTTTTGCCCGCTCTGAGGTCAAAACTTAAATCGAGAAACGAAAACGCTACTAGTAAGATATTTTTTTTTATTAATTAGTTAGACATGTTTAGCACACTAAATATAAATATGAAATATTCATTATTTAGACTCTTTGAATATCCGAAGATACCATGTCAACTATAAAGGAAGGAGATGAGGAAAATGGAAGGAATGGGGATATAGGGACAACTATACTAATTGTTTTAAATAATGATGAACATTTTCTTTAAACGCCTGAGGGAAAAATTCATCGGGAAATACAGAGGAAGGCATTGAGTTCCACAATTTGGCCACTCTATTAAAATAGTCGTTCTGGAAGGACACAGTTCTACAACGAGGTATTTGTACAACAAATGGATGGGATAACTCGGCAGCTCTTGTTTGTCGATTATACTGCGCACACGATGAAAGGATATTTTGAATTTCCTTAGAGGAGAACTCGCTAAAGTTATATTTATAGTAGATTGACAAGGAGTGAATTGCTGGAGTGAATCAAGCTGGTCCGTTAGTTCGGTATTACCAATCAACCGTATTGCTTTTCTCTGTACAGAGTCTAGACATTTTATTGTTGACTGACAAGCACCTCCCTAAACATGACAGCAGTACTCCATACATGGACGAAGATTAGTTTAATACTTAAAACCACGTTTTAAATTTTACATTTACTATTAACTGAAAGAAGTAAAATATTATTCCTTATCGCGTTTACTTCTTTATTTTTTTTATTAATATTTTGATTACTCGGTTTACCGTCAACCAAAATGTTGGACGACGAAACTATGAATACGGCTCAGGCGATTAAAACGTATACCCGTGTTGAGCTTGACTCCTCATCCACGATTAAACTACAACCATAGTGACACGATGTTCACAAACATGGTTTGCAGTAGCGGAATAGACATTTGAACTGCAGAAAATAACAAGCAACAACCAAAAATATCTCCACCTACTGCACGCTCTAACACCAGAAGTGTGTGAGATAGAGATTCAGAGACTATTGGCAACCTACAAGAATTCCAAAAATACGAAACACTCAAACGACCACTGTTGGACCGTCTACCGCATTCAGACGTGCGCTACTGTGTGGTGAAAACATAAGGGACCAACGATCTTCGGAAGTCCTCAGAAAGATAAAGCAACTGGCAGGGAATAATTTTGCCGAAAAAATTATACGCTCTTTATGGATAAGAAATATGCTGGAAATAATCAGAATAGAGATTGTCACACAACCGGAGATGATAACCACGGACGTTATTGCAAAAACAGTTGACAAGATGTACGAGCCTATATCGGTCGCAAAAACTTTGCAATGTCTTGCAAGGTATTCGAATACTAACAGCGAACAAAATAAGGCGATAACCATGTAACATTGACTAGCGCGGATTGAAGCACAATTAACTTGATTGACGCTGCGAAGTCGAAGCACACACAGGAATCGGTTCCAACCTACGCTTCAGGATTTCGTCCCAGATCACAATCTCCATTCCGACAGTTCAAGAGTTGGACCATGTTACTATAACCGAGTTTTGGGCATGGTTTGGTTTTTGAGTCATTCATCAACCGGAGACAAAGGAAGAAGGTTGTTTCTAAATTTTAAAGAAAAAAATCATAAAAAAAAAAATAAAGGAAAAAATAATCGAAATTAAAAAAAAATAAGTAAATACATTAAGTGTGTGTTAGTGTTTATCAAAATAAAAAAGAAGTGAGGATAGAACGAGTACAATTATATAATTGGTGATATTGATCTTTATTAAAAAATTATTTGGTATTCTGTACTTACTGTTACCAGGCGGTAGACAGGCAAAAATTTTACCTTTTATTGCTTTGATGTTATTCCTTTTTTTATTGCATTGTAATTATTTTAAAGCATAAATTTGTTTTGTATTGCCTGGTAACAAGAAATATAGAATTTCGTTTTAATTATTAGTAGGAATTTGGAATTTATTACTTTATCTTTACTCTTCAATTTTGTTAGTGTTAGTAAGAATTTCGTATTTATTACTTTATCTGTACTCTTCAATTTTATTAATGTCTTTTGTGTTCCCATTTTTTTGCTTTTTCCTTATCGTGCAACTGTTGCATGAAACCTGCTATCGTGTTTTTGAGACTGAGGTACCCAGTTTTTTGTATTGTTTAGTTCTGATATTTAGGCCTGGTCGAATTTCAGTATCTATACCTGCAATAGTAAAGGGTAAGTCTATGTCTCAACAAAATGGCAACAGAGTGAACCAACAGCTCAGCATTGACTTCACCAACATAAGAGGTCTCAATTCGAATCTACACGAGGTCCATCACTACATCGAAAAAATAGACCTGAAATATTGTTTCTTACCGAAACAATTGTCAGAGGCAAAGCATCGAAATTGGATCTCGATAAATACCAGATACCTAGTTACGAATTGGAACATTCCTTTTATAACAAGCATGGTGTCTGTGTATTTATTCGAAATTCACTTTCATGTATTAGAATTAAGGCTTACGAGCTGAACTCTAAGCACCATAATTCTATAGCACTGAAGATCTCAGGTGTTGATGAAACTTTGTTTATAATAGGATCATACAGATCCCCACACTCTCCCTTAGGATGTCCCTTTTTCGATCAAATATCGGCTAACCTAGACAGGATTACCACGGACTACCCCAAAGCAAGACTGGTTATTCTTGGAGACTTTAACATTCATAATAAAGAATGGCTTAAGTATTCATCGCGCACTGACGACGTAGGAAGACAAGCCGAACTGATACTCGCAGATTATCACGGTTTGACGCAAATGATAGAGTGTCCCACTAGAATCCCAGATAATTCACATCATAACAATAATTTGCTGGATCTGTTTTTGACAAACGAAACGAACAGATACTACGAAGACAAAAGTTGAACAACCCCTCGGAACATCGGACCATTTACTAATATCAGCAATAGTGCAATTTACATCCCCGACACAAATTAAAGCAAATTTTCGTCGCGTTTGGAATTATAAACGCGCTGACTGGGAAGGACTGAGAAACTATAATGATGAAACACATTGGAAAACTATCTGTTGTGTTGATCAAGATCCTAGCACACGGCAATAAGAATTTCTGAAATCATCAAAGACGGCATGCGGCGGTTTATTCCAAATCACTTAATCACTCCTAAAACTGAGCCTTGGTTCACCCGGGATGTTGATGAGGCAGTGAGGAATAAACGCAAAGCATTTAAGACGTATAACGCTAATAAAACACCTGAAACCCATAGCGCCTATAAGAAAGCCAGAAATATTAGTAAATTCAAAATAGACTTGGACAAAGACGCGTTTATCCAGAAGAAAGCAAAGAAATTCGCCGAGCACCCATCTGGCTCACGTAGTTTCTTTAAGGCAGTTAAATCATTCCAGAGCAATTTTACTCGATCCTCTATTCCAACCTTAGAATGACATTCCCGTGAGCGACTCAAAAGAGAAGGCGGATCTTTTGGGTCGTATTTTCGTAAAAAACTCAAAGATAGTTGAACCCCCCTATTCTCCCTTACTCATTTCCAGAGTTGTAACGAAAATGAACCAATTATTTTTCGTTGCAATATTGCACGGAAAATGCTTCTTTCTATCAATATTAACAAATCTGCTGGCCCCGACGGTATTCCACCCCTCATTCTTAAAAACTTTGTTTGGCAACTAGCTCCAATTTTAACAAAGTTTTCTATTTATCTCATAAAACCGGAATATTTCCCGATTCTTGGAAGCTGGCCAGCGTTCAACCCATATCAAAGAAAGGCAGTAAGATAGACCCTAACAATTATAGACCAATTGCAATTCTGTCGGTTTTAGCTAAAATATTTAAAAAATATGTTAACTACAATTTGATAGATTATTTGGATATGTCGCGAATTATTGATGATGAACAGTATGGTTTTCGTAGAAGTCATGCAACAGGAGATCTGTTAGCTCCTACGTATCCCATCTCTGGAACAAATTGCTGGAAAACCATGGTGAGACATTCAGTATTTCACTTGACATTTCTAAAGCATTTGATAAAGTGTGGCATAAAAATCTCATTGCTAAATAAAATTTTATGCCATAGACCATCTGACTGTCTCTGGGATTCATAGTTTTCTTGCAGGACGCCAATTACATGTTAATTTAGATGGTATCATATATTATATAGAAGCGGAAGACACTGCTTGGCGAAACATAATAATAATATTAAATATTTAATAATATTAAATTTTAAAAATACTCCTTGTTTTAGTTCGCAAAAAATTATTTTATTTTATTTATTAATATTTATTTACAAAATTATTAATAAAATACCTCGATTAATTTCGGTTTAATTCAACAATTTTCAAGAGGAATAAAAATATTAAAGAAAAAACATTAAACATTGTAAACAAAAGTAAACGAAAAAATATTAACTACATACTTTAATCAAACATTTTAACATTTGCAAAAATAAAGGTAGAAAGAAAGTAATAAACAAAAACATTTTTTGCAGTCAAATAATTAAATATGTATTAACATTAATAAAACTAAGTCTGTAAGGGTAAACCATTACATAACTAAAAGAATCTAAATAATAATTTCCATTTTAAATTTAAATAGTGATCTCAAACAAATCCGGGTTAGTTAAAGGCGAAAAAATGACGTCAGTTTGTAAGTTTAATAAATTTTGGTTATAAAAAAGAGCTTTTCTAATTTCAAAAGATTCAAGAATATCATTCAGGAATAATTTTGTAAATAAATATTAATAAATAAAATAAAATAATTTTTTGCGAACTAAAACAAGGAGTATTTTCAAAATTTAATATTATTAAATGTTTAATATTAGATGGTATCACATCCAATATTTTCACAACCAATTCTGGGGTTCTCCAAGGTTCTGCACTCTCACCAACCTTGTTTATTCTATACATTAATGATTTACTTATTTCCACAGTACACCCAATCCATAGTTTTGCTGACGACAGCACATTGCATGCATCACATGCATCTCCCAAATTTAGATCTCATACTGCAGCTACCACTGATAGAGAGCTGCTAATTGATTCCATCTACAAAGACATGGATCGTACAATGAAATAGGGTGATCGTAATCTTGTTTCATTTAATCCAACCAAAACCAAACTTTGCCGTCTTTAACGAATAGAGCAACATAAAAATTTCCCTATTAAGATAAACTATGAGGAACCGCGTGAGGTTTAATCAGTTAGACTTCTTGGAGTGGATATTCAAAATAACCTGAAATGGAATAAACATGTGTTCAACCTCGCTAAATCTGCTATGCAAAAATTAGGATTCTTGAGTCGATGTAAAAAGTATTTCAATCCCGAGCAAATTTTGCTAATCTTCAAGTCCTTTATTCGTCCATGTATGGAGTACTGCTGTCATGTTTGGGGAGGTGCCTCAATAAAAGGAGTCAACAATAAAATGTCTAGACTCTGTACAGAGAAAAGCAATACGGTTGATTGGTAATAACGAACTAACGGACCAGCTTGATTCACTCCAGCACCGAAGAAATATGGCTGAATATCCTTCCATCATGTGGGCAGTATAATCGACAAACAAGAGCTGCTGAGTTATCTCATCCATTTGTTGTACAAATACCTCGTTGTAGAACTGTGTCCTTCCAGAACAACTATTTTAATAGAGTGGCCAAAATGTGGAACTCAAGCCCCTCCTCTGTATTTCCCGATGAATTTTCCCCTCAGACATTTAAAGAAAATGTACATCATCATTTAAAACAATTAGTATAGTTGTCCCTATATCCTCTTTCCTACCATTTTCCTCATCTCCTTCCTTTATAGTTGACATGGTATCTGAATAATGCATATTTCATATTTAGTATGCTAAACATGTCTAACTAATTAATAAAAAAAAGCGGCAAGGAAGTGCCGATCCCCATGCACATTTGTTCAATCTACATCCAAAACTTCCATTGATGTAGACCAACAAGAAAGTCTTAAAAAACTGTTAAACCACGAGGCCGAGACAGCTCTGTAATCGAGAATAAATACTCTAGCCGTCTGTTCATATATACGACAAAATGAGCCGACAGCCCTTCCTCATAGCTACGGGGGCAGACCTTTCGGTGCTCCCTGTCAAACTAATTTATCTACTTTTGATCGCTCTGAATCAACGGATCTAGCTCAAGCTACCAACGGCACGATAATCAATACCTCCGGAACAAAGCTGCTAAGGTCTAAAACGAACATTTACACACACTTTCGTACTAGCGTAAGTGAATCGTTCGATCATTGGCGCTTATTTTCTGAGTAAATTTGGCAAACGAAAACGACAGATTTAGCAAGTAAATCTTAAAAGAAAACAACTGAGCTACCCAGCTGTCAATCAATGCGATAATTTCAAAAAAATTTGGAATCAAAATGAATGAAAATCATTCTTTTGACCCACTTATAATAATCAAGCTCTTGGTCTTACATACAAATGCCAACCATCAAGATTTCCCATTTTCCAAAATGTTTTAAATCGCTCCAGTAGTTTTCATCTGATGTTACGGTTGGCGGGCTGGTCAGTAGACAGACTAACATTTTTGTTTGCTCTTTTAGAATTTTTATTTATGACCTAACGCCGAGCAATGCAAAAAAAGTGGACGTACGATTTTGACATTTGGCTCGAGATTGTAATACTTGAAATTTAAAAAAATTATAATTTTAAATTCATGTTCGTGTAAAATTTATGCAAAAAAGAAGATATGTGCATATAAAATTAAGAAATAAGGGACATTGTAATGTTTTGTATTTGCAAAAAAATCTCAGATAACAGCGTTGTAAAAAACGGGATAGTACGGTAAAATACAGGACTGATGGTCACTGTACCTATAATATGTGAACTAATTAATAACTGCCAAGAATCAAGAATTGGTAAATAAATTACTAAATTTACAAGTGACAACTGGCCAGCTAGAAACAGTATTTTTTAGCTGGTCATACATATATCTAACTCTCTCCAAAGCCGTTTGCTTGCAGACATCAGAAAATTCCAGGAAAATATTGAGTACATAGTAATCACTTAAATTGAACGAAAAACCCCATAGTTCATCAAATCAGTATTAAATATATTATTATTGGTTCATAATAGATGAAAAACGTGTTCTAGACAGAGTTGTGAAAACTTGACCATTTTTGATTTTCCTGAAACTTGGCATATAAGTAGTATGGACAAAATAAAAAATACAACTTATTTTAAAACTTTTTTTTTAAATATAGCTCTAACCTTACTTTAAAATATATCAAATTTACAAAGAGGTGTTAATCCGTGTTCTTGAGATATTTAATTTTAAAGATTTTTAGTCTGTCTAAAATTGTATTTGTTCATAATTTTTTCGAACAATTTATATCATCAAAAAATTTTAACCACTGAAGTTCGAGAAAATAATGAACAATTAGAATTTTAATCGGACTAAAAATCTTTAAAATTAAATATCTCAAGAACACGAATTAACGCCTCTTTGTAAATTTGATATATTTTAAAGTAAGGTTAGAGCTAAATTTAAAAAAAAATAAGTTAAAATTTAACTGATTTTAAAATTTTTTGTTAATGGAAGTTGTTTGAAAAAATGAAGAAAAATTCGAATTTCAGTCGTACTAAAAATCTTTAAAATTAAATATCTCAGGAACAAAAATTAACGCCTCTGAGCTAATTTGATATATTTTAAAGTAAGGATAGAACTATTTTCAGAAAAAAAATTAATTTAATTCCAATTGATCTTCAACCCTAGCGCCATCTTTAAAAAAGTTTTTTTAATATTTTCATTTAAAAATTAATTATAAAAACAGTAAATTAGTTTTTTTTCAAAGGGCTAAATAATCATCTATCAAACAAAAAAAAGTTTGATGAAATCGGTATAGGGATCGTGCGTATCTGATTGTTACGCGCCAAGTGTTGAGTATACAAACTTTTGGTTCTATTTGAAATTAGTTTGACGTTTGTCGTTTTACATATATTAAATCAAATCGTACTTTTTCTTTAATATTATTAAAAATCTCCGTTTATGTTGCGTAAACTTTAATAAATATTTATGTATATTGTATAAAATGTCGCATAATTAGTGCCTAATTTACTTTATTTTCATTTTAATATTTTCACAAACAACAAAATAATCGAATAATTTGAAAGGAATACTAGATCATAAAATTTGTTTAACGTGTAATTGGTTGAAAAAAAGAACCAATACTTACAGACTCTAACACTTAAAGCGCGACGGTCGAATCAAATAGCAATGCACGGTCCCTATAGCCGTTCTTGAGCAATTTAATTTCAATGTTACATCGGATTGGCAGAATTTTCATTTTTCATGCATGTTGGGGTGCCCCCTGTGCTCAAACTATGCACTTTAAAAAAATTTTAAAATAAGTCGTATTTTTTATTTTGTCCATACTACTTATATGCCAAGTTTCAGGAAAATCAAAAATGGTCAAGTTCAAATTTCGACTTTTTCACCTGCGTAGATCACGTTTTTCATCAATATAATATAATATTTTAGTTTACATAATTGATAATTTGTAATTTGATAATTTATCACCTATATTAATTGTTTGTTCTTATTATTTTAATAAAGATGTATTAAAGGACCTATTCGAAAGAATAAGAAAAGAAAATTCTAAATAAGTGGCTTTTTTTATAAATTTTAAAATATATAAATAATTTTTAACTACCTAATTATATTTTAATTAAGTATAAAAATTTAAAATACGATTAATATCTGAAGTATAAGAAGTATTTTTAATTTTTTATGAATGAATTTCAAAAACAAAAACATATTATACGTTTTATACGTTATATATGTGTAAAGTATAAACGTTTTATGCGTGTATATTAACAACCCTGATATATATATATATATATATATATATATATATATATATATATATATATATATATATATATATATATATATACATATATATATATATATATATATATATATATATATATATATATATATATATATATATATATATGTACATATATATATATATATATATATATTTATATATATATATATATATATATATATATATATATATATATATATATATATATATATATATATATATATATATATATATATATATATATATATATATATATATATTTATATATATATGTATATATATATATATATATATATATATATATATATATATATATATATATATATATATATATATATATATATATATATGTATATATATGTACATATATATATATATATATATATATATATATATATATATATATATATATATATATTATATATATATATATACATATATATATATATATATATATATATATATATATATATCAGGGTTGTTAATATACACGTATAAAACGTTTATACTTTACACGTATATAACGTATAAAACGTATAATATGTTTTTGTTTTTGAAATTCATTCATAAAAAATTAAAAATACTTCTTATACTTCAGATATTAATCGTATTTTAAATTTTTATACTTAATTAAAATATAATTAGGTAGTTATAAATTATATATTTTAAAATTTATAAAAAAAAGCCACTTATTTAGAATTTTCTTTTCTTATTCTTTCGAATAGGTCCTTTAATACATCTTTATTAAAATAATAAGAACAAACAATTAATATAGGTGATAAATTATCAAATTACAAATTATCAATTATGTAAACTAAAATATTATATTATATTGATTCAAAACATGATCTACGCAGGTGAAAAAGTCGAAATTTGAACTTGACCATTTTTGATTTTCCTGAAACTTGGCATATAAGTAGTATGGACAAAATAAAAAATACGACTTATTTTAAAATTTTTTTAAAGTGCATAGTTTGAGCACAGGGGGCACCCCAACATGCATGAAAAATGAAAATTCTGCCAATCCGATGTAACATTGAAATTAAATTGCTCAAGAACGGCTATACCGATTTCATCAAACTTTTTTTTGTTTGATAGATGATTATTTAGCCCTTTGCAAAAAAAATTAATTTACTGTTTTTTTAATTAATTTTTAAATGAAAATATTAAAAAAACTTTTTTAAAGATGGCGCTAGGGTTGAAGATCAATTGGAATTAAATTAATTTTTTTTCTGAAAATAGTTCTATCCTTACTTTAAAATATATCAAATTAGCTCAGAGGCGTTAATTTTTGTTCCTGAGATATTTAATTTTAAAGATTTTTAGTACGACTGAAATTCGAATTTTTCTTCATTTTTTCAAACAACTTCCATTAACAAAAAATTTTAAAATCTATATATATATATATATATATATATATATATATATATATATATATATATATATATATATATATATATATATATATATATATATATATATATATATATATATATATATATATATATATATATATATATATATATATATATATATATATATATATATATATATATATATATATATATATATATATATATATATATATATTAAAATATATTTAAAAAAAAAAAAAATATATATATATATATATATATATATATATATATATATATATATATATATATATATATATATATATATATATATATATATGTACACACTATACACTCTTATATATATATTAATTAAATTATATTTATATAATCTTATATATATCGTAAAATGTAAAAATCATTCATTAAAATATAGTACATAACGCGTACGAAGACTTTTAATTCAGATTACGGTAAATAATCGTTAATGAAGAGGAACGATGATATTCAATGATTTTCAAGTTTTTTACATAATATAACAAAGTTTAATATTCTATTGTAAAATCATTATTCTATTGTATTTCTGGTTTTTATTTCGTTTTAAAAATGAGACACTAATTATGGATTATCTTATAATTATTAACCCTGTAAAATACATTGGATCAAAAAAATTTACTTTTTTTCAAATACAAATTGGTAACACATTTCTTTCAGTTGAAGTACAAACAACGATGGTTGGTAAAAGGTAAGCAACAAAATTAGCACACCTATGTATATATTGATTAAAACGGAGAAATAATCGTTTTTTCATTGGCTATGATAACTGATAAGTGTTTCAAAACCTAAACCTTTTAACTCAACAAATTATCTTATTTAAAACTAGTTTTGAAATAATTCATCCTAATTTGGTATCAGATTTTAACGCAAGTATATTTTTTTTTATTAAATTGTTTTTCAAACATACCTGTTGCTTCATTTTTAGGATTTTTGCAAATTTTGTAAGTTATGAGCACTAAATAAATTTATTGCTAACACTTGAATTGACAGCTTAGAAAAGCGATTTTTAAAATTTGAATTTAAATACAAAGAATAAATACGTATGAATATGATACGCGTTCGATTATGAAAAACCAACTAAGCTATGTAAATGAATGGAATAAACTAAATTGAATTTCGATTATTGTTATTCACTTTTGTGTAAAAAAATCATATACCGAGTTAACACCACGATAGAATAATATCAAATAGTTACCAAACTTGTATGATGTGAACAGCTAGCATTATACTTAAATAGTGAATAAGATTAGTTTGATAATTTTCGTTTTATCAATACACCTTTTCACTGATTTTATTTTGATTTTAGTTATCAGCTGATCTGTATTTCGACAACAAGAAATAATTGTTTTTCTATGATAGCACTTGAAATAGTATATTACATATCTAGAGTTGTAAATAGCATTTTACATGCGAGGGAAAATTTTGCGCACGAGACGCGTAGCGTCGAGTGCAGTATCTTCACGAGCATGGAAAATGCTTTACAACTCGAGATTTGTTATATACTTTTTCTACGACTTTGTTTTAATGCCCAAACGCATATAATTCCTTGAAAAAATAAACTACTAATTATAAATTAAATGCAAATAGTTTACAAATTGTGGTAGGCTTTGCATTATTCTGTGTCAAAATGAATTGAAATATTTAATTTTTAAAAATCAAATTTTTCTTTAAATAAAAATTTTTCTTTTTATTAAAAGCGTGCGGTAATATATATATGAAAATCCATTACCGCACGCTTTTTTTTACTTACCGCACGCTATTTGAAATAATCAATTTTCATGTTATGGATAGTGTGATGTAATTTATAATTTACTGTGATAGGAGTAGAAAATAGTTATTTACATATCGAGGGCTGAAAGTAGAAGATTACGCCTGCGGTTCATATTGAAGCCCGACGTGATGCGAGGGCTTTTATTGAACCAAGGGCATAATCTTCCTTTCAGCCTGAGTGTATGTACAACGTTTTACGCACAATTGCACAACTTAATTTTAGTATAAATCAATTTTTGAATTTTTTAAACTCGCTAGACATTTTGCAAATTATACTAAACATGCCGTGATTTTCTCTATAAACTTCATACAATAACTTATTCGTTTGTTCTAATTTTATGATTATTTTCCGGGCGATTATTTTACGGGCGGCAAAGTAGAAAAATACACTAATGTTTTATATAGCAACAAGCTGTTATTTCACGGGCGTTAAGTTCAACTTTCAGTCACGATAACTAGGATGTAAAATGTATTTTACGAGTCGTTTGTGCGTAAAAACATTTAATGTTCGTTGTCGATTTTTAATTTAATAATTTCTAGTAGTTTAACCAATAAGTATTTAATGTACATATTAGTTTATTCTCAAGCAAAAGTTTAAAATTCAAGCGAGGCAGGAGCGAGAGTTTTTAATTTGCGAGAGAATAAAATACATTAAACACGAATTGCGATTACCCTACTTTATTCTCTGAGAAAGAATTATGTATTATATAAAGTAGAAACGTTTTCTACAATTAAAACAATAAATCTTTAGTATAAAACAATTTTCTGATTAATAAAAAACCCTGATGATGCAAAAATTCCTATTCCATACAATCAACCAAATTCAACTAAAAAAAATAAGAGAATTTAACTTAAAATTTTATTTCTGAACAAAACGTATCAAAGCTATTGTGATTATAATTTGAAAATAATTTTAATACAATCAAAACAATTTGACCAATTATATCGTACCACATGAATAATGATAATTTCTTTATAGGAAAATTTTCATTAGACAATAGGTTGAGTTCATTAATCTATAGGTTAGAAAACAATATAATAATACATACTATTATTATGGAAGAAACAGACAAATAAAGTTGATATTAATATTTGAAAGAGAATAAATATCGTTTATATATTTACTATCATAGGAAAAAATGATATTGGCGCTAATCCAAATTTTCACTAACGAAAAAGCAGCGTTTTCATCTCTTGTAGTAAAATGTACTATTTTTTGCAATTCAAGATTGCTTTGTGTTTTGTGTAATTTTTTTAGTGTTTTATTATCCATAAATTGTGATAAATATATAGGTACATCGGTACATAAATTTTGACTTCCTTGATGGATTTTGATATAGTTTTCAGCAAAACACTTTTATGAGGTGAGGACATTGTTTTTAGTTTTGGTCAGCGATGTATATCAAAAATAAAACTCTGTTAAAGTACATGTATTTTTTTATCTCTGTTTAGAAATATATTACAAAACTAACACGAATCATCAATACGTTGTCGGAAAATTATAACAGATCATATATATATTAACATACTTTAGAAAAAAGATGATACACTCAGCAAACTACTCAAAAACCTCTTCATTTAGCGTTTCGCGTTAGAAAATACAAAATCACAAATTCATATTTATTTCAAAATTCCAAAAATATTGTAAAAATTAAATAAAATCAAAACTTTCAAACTTTTTTCAAAATTCTAAAAATATTCCAAAATCGAAGATTAAAACTTTTTCCAAAAATTCCAAAAATATTGCAAAAATTATAACAAAATTAAAAATTAAAATATCAAAATTCAAAAATTATTCCAAAAATAAGAATAAAATATTAGAAACTAATATTTTTTTTTTTTTTTTTTTTTTTTTTTTTCTTTATTTAGCACATGCTTAGAATTACATTTTCAATTATAATATTACATACAATATATTTTCTATTTTGTATCGAACTGCTACGAACCCAAAGGGTTATGACGCAATACAATATTTGATCAAAAAATAGCACCAGGCTTTATAATCAGTGACATAATATACATGTGTATGCTTCGAAGGCATTTTTTCAAAAATTGGTAGTTCATTATATATATATATATATATATATATACTTAACTAATAAAACTAGTGATGGGAACAATCGAATAAAAACAATCGAATTATTCGATTGTTGAAACATTTCGAATTATTCGATTGTTCATAACAGACACCGAATAAAAAATTCATTCGAATAAAAATAGTTACTAGTTTTTTTATTCGAAGTGTTTTCATTACTAGTTTTTTTATTCGAAGTGTTTTCATTACTAGTTTTTTTATTCGAAGTGTTTTCATTACTAGTTTTTTTATTCGAAGTGTTTTCATTACTAATTTTTTTATTCGAAGTGTTTTTGCTACTATTTTTGTTATTCGAAAGATTTTTTATTCGAAGTGTTTTTTTATTCGGAGTGTTTTTACTACTAGTTTTGTTATTCGAAAGGTTTTTTTATTCGAAGTGTTTTTATTTGAATAACTATTTTTTTATTAGTAATTGAATGGAACAATCGAATAAATAGTTATCGAGAGGTTGAAAAATAGTTGAAGGTTAGGTCCTGTAGGTAGTTTTCTTTTCTTGATTTAAAAAATTATTTGCAAAATGTTTCTGAAAATACTTCAACTATACAATGAAAAATCTAAAAAGCTTTGAGCTATAGTTATTTAATATTTTATTAAAATTTTAAAGGAATAATTGAAGAATTATTTTATATATATTATTGATAAATATTTGTTTGTGTATCTTTGTCTTTTAATCCCTACAAAAAAATATTTTGCTGAAAAAATTGGTATTTGATGTGAGTTATTATTTGGAAAAATTTGTTATTATTTGGAACAATAATATCCTAATAATATCAAGGAATGATAATTTTACATTATTTTTTATAATAGGCGTAGGTACTTGGTAGTTTTGTTTTGTTTATCATTCATTTGGAAATTAGTGATTCAACCATTAATTAAATAACAATCTAGGTCCTAAAAACGAGTTGTTAAAACATCGGCTTTATATATTTATATGTATAGTAATACAATAACAATGAAATAAAAAATATTACATCAATGAAAAAGTATTTGAAGAAAAATTTTATTTTGTGTTTTGTTTTTGAGAATACTTCAATTTGTCATAAATAGATTATAGTAAAACATTTTGTTTCGTTTTTTGAGATAGAGGAGTAAAATAATTTAATGAATATTGTAAAAGTATATGCATGTGCGTTGTTTATTTATATTTAAATATGAATGCATGTTTCTTGGTAGTGAATGAATTACTTTTGGAAAAGGAATAGAAGAATTTTATATATCCGTTGTTTTATTTATGTTTAAATATATTTTTCCGTTGTAAATAAATTAATTTTTTTGTTATTGAAAAAATTGGATTTATTGATTTTGACAAAAATATTATTCGGAATTAAAACGAGGATTTTAATTAGAATTTTTAGTTTATTGTTAAAACATTTTGGGATTTCATTAAGTAGGAGAAATTAAACAAACTTGTCTGTTAAATATATTGGTTTTGCGTAGTTTGATTATTGTTGAGTTATGACTGTTGTTTTATTACACTTTGGATGTAACAGGTATCAAGACATCAAAGTGTGAAACTCAAAGTGTTTGCTTAAGATTTTTTTGAAATATTGTTTTATGAAATTTATCTATAACGATTGTAGGATTTATAGGTTTAAGATATGATACCCTTACCACGGTACCAAAAGATTAATTATAGCCGTTTGTGATGAAAGTTTTACACGAATTAACTGCTGATTAGTTTACGAATAGATAAGCAGGCAAGGTCTTCACTGTAAACAAGTATTTAATATAAATGTTTTTCAAATGAATAAAATGGACAAATCACATAATGTTAATCTGTTGTTACTTTACGCAGTAACCAAACAAGTTAGAATAAAATACTGAAAGCCCATGTGATATTAATTTTTAAAAAATGTAGCTAGATCGTTTAACTCAATACTGAAAATACGCATAGAGACATATTCATCCTTACCTAATAGAAACATAATTTTTTTATTATTAAGTTTTTTTTTTAAACTGAAAAATGAAGTGACCAAAATCCACCGAGTTTTTTAGTTTTGTGACCCTAGGGGTGGTGTGTTCTACTTTGTTGACGACCAAAAAACACTTCGAATAATTATTCGATTGTTACAACATGTCGACT